>JAXQQM020077802.1:0-142918 GCA_034641835.2 Pinus albicaulis
TCCCTTTGAGTTCTATCTTTGTCTAGGTTTTCTACACCAACAAGAGAGAGAAATACTAGATATGAAGTGCTGAGGACTTCCAAGAACCCATCCCATTGAGGAGAATTGGAAACACCTTCTTGTTTTCCTCCCAGGTGCCCTTAATACAAAAATTCTTTCAAAAATATTGTTATTGTCTTGTCTATTGGATGTATGGAGCAAAACCTTATTTTTATTGCTTAATATATCTTTATGCATAGATCTGGATTTTTGCGGCATTTGTCTTGATCAACTAACTACAGATCTGAAGATATTGGTAGCCACATTTGATGTTAGGGCTATAATTTATGCATAGCTAAAATGGTCTTTTTTCGTACGCTTCGACAAAAGATTCATACTAACAACTGGCGACTCCACACGAGTTTTCAATTACGACTGCTGTTGTTTTTCATATTCCTGCATATCCAGCTACTTCAGACCCTAGGTTTTCTTTTCAGCTTTTTTTTTTCCTGTTTTTATGTTGTTTTTCACCTATAAAACCCTAAAACATTAAAATTTCTAACTTCCGTGTGTTTCTGGACCTATTGCGCAGGTGACAGACATCAGCCGCAACTGAGAAGGCAAATTTTTCGGAAATCTGCCGTCGGGACACCTGGAGCTTCAGGTCACACTTTTCAGCCCAGAAACTATGACCTAGACTCCAGGTTGCACTTTTCAGCCGAGTATTTGCAACCTGCACAGAAAACAGGTCAGAACCTGCGACCTGCCAGTTTTTCTACTATTTTTCTACAATTTTACTTGGCTTTTCTGAAGCATTTGCTAGGGTTTTCTAGCCTCTGTCTCAGCCCGTTTAGACCTGTTTCTGATCTTTTTTGTTCATTTAAGTGGGAACATAGCCCCCTAGGGCTTTAGTACCCTCCACTTTTGGTGGAAAATATTTTGAGCTGTTTCAGGTGTCTGATTTTTCAGAGTTTCAGCCTTCCCTTTTTCAGATCTGATACCTCCTTTTCAGATCCCTTTTAATCAGCTCCTCTCCCTTTCAAATCACCTCCTGAAGTTTTGTTTGGATCTACCTTTAGGGCCTCCTCCTTGTCCCCTCTGCTTTTTGCTGATTTCCTCCTTTTTTACAACCACCTTACCTCTACCTCTTGGCTGTGTTCTGCACCTCTTTTCAGCAGATTTCTCCTTTAGATCCCTGTCCCTCCCGACCTTAGATCTATTGGCCTCTTTTTAGTGTGTTTTGACTAGATTTTTTTTCCCTCTTTTAGACTAGTTTTGAGAGACCCGCCTTTTTGGGTTAGATCGATGCATTGTTAGCTGTTAATTTTCTGTTATTTCAGCATTATATACTGTTCTCTGCAGATTTATTTTCAGTTACGCAGCACACTTTTTATTTTGCTCTCAAAATGTCTGGGTTTAAAAATTAAAATTAACGCATGCCACACACTCACCCTAAGCGAAGAAGAGCCTGGTTAACACCGCCAGGCAAAGAATTTAAAACATTGTAAAATCAATTGACACTGCACCTATCTGCCCTTGTTTCGACATTGTAATCTCTTGATTATGCACCTCCCTGCCCTTGTTGATCGTTATTTTTCCCCTTATGCCGTGTTTGTGTTTTCATCATTGCGCCCCCAAGGCGCACGTCCCGGAGACTTCTTGGCATCCACCCTCAGTTTCCGGTCGGTCGACCTACTCCTTCCCACCGTCATCGAGTTAGTCCACCTTCGAGTCCACACTCGGACTCCTCTCCTGATTCATTGCCCTTTTACTTCCTGGTTCTCCCCCGTCACCTTCACTACATGTCCGGTCCAGGGCCCAACGCTGCTGCATCCCGCCCCAATGCTCGGGATCGCTATCAGCGGAACCGCCATAGAAATACCTCTACTGCGCCTGTGAACTTCTGCGCAAAAGGCCTTTAACTCCCCGATTTGGACCAGTTGATAAATGACCCTATACATCATGACGCTAGTTGGCCTGCTATGCCGAAAAAGCTCCCTTCCGACATCCCAAAGTTTGAAGGCCTTGCTGGAGAAGATCCTTCAAATCATGTTCGATATTTCCACATGTGGTGTTCATCTACCTCCATTATCGATGACTCTGTCCATCTTCGGTTGTTCCAATGAACGCTTACAGGTGCGGCTTCTAAGTGGTATGTTGATCAGGCCCCTCCCTCTCATACCACCTTTGCGACTCTTGCCCGGGCTTTTTTATCTTACTTCTAGCTTCCCCTTCGTTATGACACTGGTATCGAACTTTTGACTTCTTTCCGCCAATCATCTGCGACCCGCCTATCCGATCATGTCCAGGAATGGCGGAGAAGAAAGAGCCTATGTCAATCCCCTACCTTCGAAGACCGTGTCTACATGGACTGGTTCCTTAGATCTCTCTTGCCTCCTATCGGGAAAGATGTCGCATCGCATTTTCCCCAAACCGAAGAAGCCACCCTCCAACTGGCGTTAAAATATGACTTGATCTACGCTCAGACAGGTTATGTTTATACCGTTCTACCTGATCTCCCCAGACCCGGTGGTGTCAACGCACAGGGGGCACCTCATGCCGCCGACGGTATCGTTGGAGCTCTCTCTCATCCATATGCCCAACCTCCCATGGGTTATGGTTTTCCTGGGGGAGGGGGCAACACCTCCCGCACTTGTCCCCCTCCTGGTAGCACGTATCCAGGATACAACATACCTCCTCTTTTGGCCCAACCTCCTGCTCACCATACTGTTACCCAACCCCCTTATTATTCGTATCCACAGTTTGGTGCTCCAGCTCCTCCAGCATCAGCACCTCCGCCTCCCTTGCCTTCTCAACCCCTGCAACAGCAGTCACCGCCCCCTCAAGCGCAGGTGGATGCACAGCAGGGATTCATGGCTACCCAACCACCTGACGGACAGGTGGCCACTCAACCTTCCCCTTCTGGTTCCTCCAATTACCAGATCCTCATGATGAACTCTGATCCACCTCTAACCGTCGACCTTAACCTTCAAACTCGGTCCCATCAGTACCCCAAGCCTCCCGCTCCGTCTGTCCCCGAGTCACCTTCTTCAGGGTCTACAGAGCCTCTTTCGACATCCAATGGTCCCTTGCATATCCCTCAGCCCAAAGTTGAGGTTGATACCAAGATTCCTAAGGGACCATTACGCTGAAACGCTGCTTCTGGTCGAGCTGCTCATTCATATAGCATCGTAGATGATTTGGCACAATCTCCTGTTGTCATTTCAACACTGGAACTCCTCCAGTCGTGCCCTTCTCAAAAGAAGGCTCTACTATATGCCATGGGTGCTGTAGATCCTGCTGATGACCAATTGATTGTTTTCGACACCCATCAATCAGAACATCCTCCTCTTCCTGCTTCCGTAGCCTTCCAAATCCCAGTCAAAATCTGGAACGCTAATGTTTCTCGGTGCATCATTGATGAGGGGGAATCCACCTGTGTGATGTACGCTTTGGTTTGGAAACAACTCAGATCTCTTGAATTGGCCCCTTCCACAATCACCCTTCGTGCGTGGGATGGCCATGCCTCCCAACCCATTGGCTTATTCCATAATTGTCTTATCACTCTTGCGGACAAGACTGTTTGCGTTGACATTGAAGTCATCGATGCCCCTCTTGATTATAACATTCTTTTGGGGCGTAGCTACACTTATGCTATGTCTGCTGTCCCATCCGCGGTCCACCGCAAGATGTTTTTCCCTCATAATGGAAAGATAGTCACCATTGACTAGTTGAGGTATCATGAGCCAAAATCTCAGGCCTCCCCTGAGTCGACCATCTCTTCTGTAGCCAATAAACAAACTGTCGATTCTTTGACCAGTGTCTCTCCTGGCGTCTACAAAGACTCCTCTTTGCTTGGCACCTTCCCTGGTCTTCCTTCTCCTCCTGTCTCTGACCCCAGCTCATCAAATGTTTGCATGATGCAATCGTCTTGGGCTGCTCTCAAGCAACCTGCTTCGGCTAGTCAGCAACTACACTCTCCACAACTTGCTCCTGGCCCTTCACCTGCAGCTGGTATTCATGAACCTCTTTACCCTCCTGGAACGGTTCCTCCAAGCCTTAGCCATTTAGGATCCATCCCACCTGGCCATTACCCTTCTGGTCAGATACTGTTCCTAGCTCCCCCACCAGGAGTGTACACGGTACCTGTCATAATCACCCTCTCTCTTCTGAACCTGACCCTTGGGATTCCTATCTGGTACCTTGATCCTCCAGCCGCAACCTTGCCTGGTCAACCCAAACCTTATATTTCTTTGACCCCGGTTCAACCGGTCCCCATGACTTCTCCCGCTGCAATAGTGCCTCAGTCACCTCAACAGGAACCACCTCCTGTTGCGACCGCTTCGGGTAAGAAGGAAAAAGCTCGCAAGGGGGCATCAAAGGACAAGGCTGCCCCGACAAACCCTGCCCCTCCTCGGCCTCCAACGCATACCATCCAGTGTGCCTTGTGTGATGTTGTCGGTCACGCCACCCACACCTGTCCTGAATTGCTTCATCTCAAGCCCATGGTTAATGTCGTGTTCCCTGAGTCCACGTTCCCAGAAGCCTCTGTTCCTTCCGCGACCGCAGCCAAGAACCCCAAGACTATTCACACCATCCACCCCTATGCTTTGTGTGATCTCCATGGCCATTACACCCACCTTTGTCCCCACCTCGAGGACTTTCGCACCTCTCTAGACGCGGTCCGCCAATTCGAGGCCAAGCGCAATGAGTCCACCTCTCCCCTATTTGCGCATTTTGCTTTGGCAAAACTACCAGACATGACTGCTCCCATTGACATTCCCCCTCCTGATGTCGAGATGACGGAGCCTTCATCCAACATTTTCTACCTATCATCATCCATTAGACCCTCGGGGAACATTCCCTCTGAATCCTCCCCTGCTGTTTCGCTTGACCTTCCTTCAGTGATCACCTTGGGCTCAACATCGGTAGATCCTTTATCTACTTACTCTTCTGTCACCCCTTGTGACGATGTGCATGTGAACCTCTCTTCTCATGATGATGAGTCAGGTAGCTTCGCCGCGTCAGGTGGTCTTTCTTCCACCCGTCACCCCATCTTCTATCATGATGACGACATTATGGAAGAAATCCCCACCCCTGAATTTATCTATTCCCCCTTACATCGAACCCATGCGTTCACACCACATACACCTTGTGGCCATTACATTGAAACCCAATGTTTGGGTAAGGGGGCACCCACATTTGAGAGACCAAGAGAAGCAATTCTCCACAACTCTCCTAGTGTATCTGGTCGTGCCGACTTTAGTACCATTATTATTCCACATTTAGAAGAACCTCTAGAGTCCCATATCACTTCAGATCACTCTAGGGATGATACCCCTTATCGTTCCTTCATCTTACATCAGCAACCCAGTCTCTTAGACATTGTTGTTGACCAACCTATGGGTTTTCTAGGAGAGCATCAGTTCATTATCTCCAAATCCTCTCTTTGGGATAGTGACACCAGGTATGCCAACCTGGGAAACTTAAAGTCCATTTTATTCCTATATGCAGTACCAAAAGAGATTGGTAATCCTCCATTTCCTTTCTCAAACTGCATAACCATAACGAAAACAAATGGCACACCACATCATTAAAATGTGTTTAGATTCCCTTTTTTCTAAATACATTTTGGCATGACCACACCATGCTTGGGGGCACCTATGCCCCTCACCCATAACCCTCCTCAAAATCTAATTTCTTCACTTGCAACACTCATACTAGGGCACCATTTGGCCTCCATACTTATCCATTTTCAAGGCGTTGATGTCTTGGCTTGAAGTTACCATCTTGTACTCATGTTTTTATGGTCCCCCATTGACCCTTTACTGTGGAAAGACCATCAAGTTTCCCTTGTTCGTACATCCAAGCGAGTCCTCATCGTATCTATGGAGTCTATCCCGAGTCCCTTTGTATCTCGCTATAGTCCTCCATCCTTCATTGCTTGGTCCCTCTCTCGTGTCGCACATTATGGCCTTCAGTCCCACTGTCCCCTATCCCTCATGATATTGTGTCAGTCGCTGCCATGTCATTCATGCCCTTTATGCTCTAACAAGGGAAGTCATCCATTCGCTACTCAGTCCCCTCCATTTCATAATCATCATTGGTATTAGTCTGTCACGCTCTACTATTTTATCTCAAGGCCTAGTTGATAGATCCCTTATTGCCTCACCCATATGCACCTCCTTCCTCGTCGACATCACCTCATTCATTCCAAGACAGTTCAGAGGGTGGTGTACCTGTTCTAGCTTCCACTTCGTTTTGCCTCTGGATCAGTAAAGGGATTTCTGCATCTTTGACTTGATTGTTTCTGGGCTCCAACTTTTGTATGATCGATCCAGATACTTGATGGTTCGAAGATGCAACATCACTGGTGATTCCTGGTGTGAGATGTCTCAGCCCTCATGAGGGGGTGGCCCTGCAGGTAGCCCCCCACATGCCCGGATGACCTCTTCATTGCAGCCTTCGATGCATCTCCATATATTTGATGATGTCGGCCTTAGCCGCTTGCAGCGCCTCTTTGATTTGCATGTATCAGTCAGATTTTGTGAGCCCTTCCCCACTTATAGGGGGCATTTGGGTTGTATTTTTATCTCATGTACTCAGATATTATTGTATAAGTCCTGGCTGTTATCCTAGGCACAACATGTATGTTGGATCCCTCATTGTATTTTTATCTGGCTCATGTTTATGCCGGCTGTACTTTATGGTTCGGTCCCTTGTTTACCGGACACACTATTCTTTTGTACTTTGTCTCAGTGGGCATAGGTATACCTCCCTCGCCGCCTTTAGCACATGTACCCTCTCATAAAAAGAGACTTTTTTCACCTGCAAGTCTCATCTCCTCAGGGTCTAGTTCTTCAACACGTTATTCTACCTTACATTTCTCTCTCTGACTTCCCTTTTGATGTCTGGTGATTGAGTTCTTACAACATACTTCAGTCATACGATTTACTCCTAACACTCGCACGCTGGGGGGCAATTTGTTACTCCATTTTTTGGTCATCTAACCTACTATCATTAGATGGACCCAAGTACACCATGTAAGACCAATTTTACCCTAAGTAAAATTTCTTTCACTATGTAAAATAACTTAATAAAACACATTTATTAGGTTGTTTATGGTCTAAAAAGGAAACCCCAAAAGGAAATATTAAACAAACCTATATTTGTTTGATTTTCCTCAAGGAATAATTAATTAAACAATAATTTAATTATTATTCCTGGTCATGTTTAACCCAAAACAAAGAAATCAATTAGATAAATCTTTATTTATCTTATTATTTTCTAGGAATAATTATTTAAATCTTATTTAAATAATATTCCTTGTTAAATATGACTAAATCACCCATAAATAATTAAATAAATCATTATTTATTTGATTATCTTTCAACCACTTCCTTAAAATGATAAATAAATCATTTATTTATTTATTATTCACAAATAAAGGGATTTGACCCAAGTCAAATACTTTTGCCCTCCAACAAATATAATAAAATATTCCATAAAAGGTGGATCTAGATTTGGTTAATGCTATTTTAATCATGCACCAAGATCTATAATGACCCAATATTTTGTTATAAATAGGAGGGTTTCTCCTACCATTCTTCACCTTTTTTTGCCTATTAGATCACTCTGGATCTATACTCTTGGTCTGACTTTGAGCCATTATCATTGTCATATTTTTCATTATTTTCTATGTGAGCTCCCTTTGAGTTCTATCTTTGTCTGGGTTTTCTACACCAACAAGAGAGAGAAATGCTAGATCTGAAGTGCTGAGGACTTCCAAGAACCCATCCCATTGAGGAGAATTGGAAACACCTTCTTGTTTTCCTCCCAAGTGCCCTTAATACAAAAATTCTTTCAAAAATATTGTTCTTGTCTTGTCTATTGGATGTATGGAGCAAAACCTTACTTTTACTGCTTAATGTCTCTTTATGCATAGATCTGGATTTTTGCAGCATTTGTCTTGATCAACTAACTGCAGATCTGAAGATATTGGTAGCCATATTTGATGTTAGGGCTATAAGTTATGCGTAGCTAAAGTGGTCTTTTTCGTACACTTCGACAAAAGATTCATACTAACACTGCCTCTCGATGAGAATGTATTACCTCAAATTTCTGCTCACGTTAGCATGTATAGGCATCTATACTAAGTGTTGGATGCAAACCATGCATCACTTATAGTCACAACTGATAGTCACACTTGCCCTTTCACCTATCTTTGCACTGGTCTCCACTGAAACTGTCCATGCACTGAAGTTAACTGATGTATTATTTAGTTGATTAATGAGTTTATAATTAGTTAATTAATTAATAATTAATTCACACCACTCTCACTAATTGTATCAATCAGTTAAACTAGATACAAATAGCTCAACTATGTTTAGATTAGTTAAACTGAATACAACTCCACTAACTTCCTCAATCAACTCCACCAAACTCTGTCACATGATTTCTAACTGAAGTATCCATGCAATAGCTCCACTTAACCCTCAGGAATAGCGTAATTCCTTCTGTCAGCTCCTGTGCCACATCTGTGCACTTAACTGAAGTGCTCGAAGAGAATAAGATAATGTTTAGAGTCCAAATATTATTAAGAGCTAATAATATTTGACATATCTATTTTTAGACTGGCAATCTAAAAATAGATTCCGCCCAATATGTCTAAAATAGAAGTCCATCTATTTTTTCCGACTTGACCAACCATCCACAAATAGCATCCTGCAACTCATAGAACATGATCCATATGTCTAATAATAGACATAGTCTAAAAATAGGCTTTGCGACAAAAATCACCTGTGTGTCCCCCACCTAGTTTAGGTGATCACTTTCCAAATAGGATCAGGAATGATGTTTTAGGATGCCTCCTTCACTGTTTCTTGTTGCAATATTCAACACTAGAATCAAAACTTGGGAAGCGATGAAGAGATTACAACTGAAGAGCATGTAGACCAATTTAATGACTTCATAGGCAGGGAGGAGGTTTACCATGAAGATGTCAAAATGAGGCTTTTTACTCAGAGCTTTACTAGTGAGGTTAGGAAGTGGTTCAAAGATCTTACACCAGGAAGCCTGCATAATTGGAATGAATTTGAAGATAACTTCTTGAGAAAGTGGGGAAATAGAACCAAACCTGTGCAAGCCCTCACTGAGTACAATATCTTGAAGAGAGATGTTGATGAAATTGTCCAAAATTTCTCCAAGAGATTTAACAAAGTTTATGATTCCATCCCTACCCATCTTAAGCCTCCACTAGGAGCAACTCAACTGAGATATGCTGAGGCTTTTGACTATGAATTTTCTATCTTGCTCAGAGAAAGAGAATCCCCTTCATTAGCTAAAATGCAAAATGATGTTGTGAAGGTGGAGGTCAATATGATAGCAGCTAAAAATTCCAAGATGGGAAAGACAAAATTGAAAGAAGAAGATAAGCCTTCCACCTCAGATGATAAATTTGAATCCATGATGAAGACAATGGAAAAAATGATGGATAGGCTTGCCCTTGGAAATGCCTCTGCACCTCCTGAACAACAACAACCTCAGTTTATAAATCCTCAGTTCAGAAGACCTCAAAACCAGCAGAGACCAAGGGAAAACAGAAATCAGCCTAACCCTCAAGTAAGGCCTCATTTTCAGCAAAACTTAGTTGATGAAGAAGATCAACTTGAAATACCAGAAGACTCTATTCATTGCTTGGATGAAAACATGTTAGGGATGTTTTTTACCAAGGAAGAACATGATGAGTCTGATCATGATGTTAGCAAGGGTGAGGAACCATCTGATTACCTTAAAGGATATCAACATGCAATCTTTGAGATGCAGAAACAATACAACCTTAGAAACAGAAATGTTCCAATTACTGCAAGTAAAGCACAACCCAAGAAAGATGCCCCTAAAGCTGCTGAGGTTAGAAAAGATCCACCACCTCCTCCTCCTTTAAAATAGACTGAAAAATATGCTTATGTTTTTATTTTGGAGAATGAGATCTCCAAGATCAAGATCCCAATCCCTTTTGGAGAAATTATTAAGGTGAATGAATATAGAAGTAAAATTGTAAAAATGTTGAATTCCCAACTAGGAGCTGCTGACATCCTTAATGTTCAAGAAGATCATCCAACCATCTACTTGGGACCAAGATTAGAATATGATCAGAATGAAGAGGTGCCTCCTTTTTATGTCACCCTTAGCATTCATGACATGACATTACACAATACCATGTTGGATTTAGGGGCCTCTCATAACCTCATGCCTAAAGTGATCATGGAAATGATGAAATTAGAAATCACTAGGACATATAAGGATTTGTTTTCCTTTGATTCAAAAAGAGTTCAATGCATTGGTTTGATAAAAAATTTGTTGTTGGTCTCACACAAGCCCCTGCCAAGACACTGGTAATGGACATTGTGGTAGCAGACATTCCAACCAAGTTTGGCATGCTGCTATCTAGATCATGGGCAGCAAATATCAAAGGCACCATGCAGATGGATGTGATTTATGCCACCATTCCTATTTTTGGTGAGAAAAGAAGAATATACAGAGAAACAAGGATGGTTTATATGGTAAGTATTAAGGACAAACCTCAAAATTTCCCAATATATGTTGTTGAGACTGAATTAGGATCTGCTATACTTTTCAATGAACTAACTAATGAAGCAGAAGATGAGAATAAAGTAGAAATTCAGGAAGCAGGAAATCAACAAGCAGGAAATCAACAAATCAGTGAAGAGAAGGCAGAAGGTTTGTGGTTGTTACACTTTGATGGATCAACAGGAAGAGAAGGGGCTGAAGCAGGAATTTGGATCACAACTCTAGAGGCTAAAAGTAAGTTCTTTTCTTTCAAACTAAACTTTGATTGCACAAATAACATGGCTGAGTATGAATCTATGTTTTTGGGTTTAGAAATTTTGAAAATATTGGGTGCCCAAAATATTTATGTTTGTGGATATTCTAAATTAGTTATTAAACAATTTGAGGGTGTATATCAAACCAAGGATGTGAGAATGAGAGCATACATAAATTTTATCCTGGAATGTTAGAGAATTTTCAAGAATATTCATTTATTGTGAAGACTAGGAACCAAAACTTAGTAGCTGACTCCCTAGCTGTCTCTGCAAGTCAGTTTGTTATCCCTACACATTCCACTGAAATATATGAGGTTGAAGTTTGCCATAGGCCCACTATCCCTGACAACATCATCCATTGGCAAGTTTTTGAGGATGACCAACAAATCAAAAACTTCATAGAGTTGAAAGAGGAGTTTGAAAGCACACAAGTAGAACAACAAAACATGCTTGCTGAAATCAAAGGTAGTTCTGAAGTGTTGCAGCTGAAGAATAATTCCATACCCAAAGGTCTCATCCCACTTGAAAAGCTCTTTGACCAAAATGATGTGTTCAAGTCTCCTATGATAAAAGCAAATGATGAAGAGGTAGAGAGTTGTAACCTTGGTACAGTAGCTTTGCCAAAAATGCTCAAACTTTCTAAGTTTCTTTATGTATATATGAAACATAAATATATTGAGATGAAGAAAATGTTCATGGATGTTTTTTAGATATATGTCATCAATGATTTTTTGCCTTTATAGATGACTAAATGTCTATCCTAAATTTCTAGAAACAAAATTCATGAATATTGTGAGTTCTAGAAATCTCATTGCCTTCATTATCCTTAGGATAAATTTTTCACTGTTCTACTACTTTGTCAAGGCATAGACATCCTATCACTCCCAGCAAACCAAATCATGGACTTATGCCATTCATTCTCATTATGTTTTCCAAATCTGACCTTACCACTCTATTTCTATTTTTCTTAACCTTTCTACTTACACCTTGGATTGCCAAAGTAGCCTAACCTTTTCTCCTATTCACCAAGTGCCTCAAGCAGTGGTGGTTTTAAAATACCTTTCTAGACTCTTTAGACAAATCAAAGTCATCAGTTCTTAGATCCACAATACATAAAGGTTGGTCAAAACTTTGTTTTACACCTCCAAACCCTGATTCAAGTTTTCAGCCAAAGGTCAATTCCAAAAGGCCTCCCAATAGGTCATGTAGGGTTTCCTAGGTTATTCATTGTTTTAGTTTTCTAAACTCATTGTTTTCCATGTGCCCAAAGATGAAATAAAATGAAAAGGGCCATCACCCAAATCAAGGGTGAGCTTATGATTGTCCAAAAGGTGTCAAAGACCTCCAAAAGGACCTCCTTGATCAAAGCACTAAGTCTGCAAAAGGACCTATGTTAAAAAATTTCTGCAGGAATGGTTTATGATGGTTATCAGTAGAAGAGAGGCAAGGTGAGAAGCCAAACTCATCAAGGACATTCACAACAGAAGAGAAACAACATGCCTAAGTTCACAAAGAAAATGATGGTTTCATGAATAATTGGCTATAAGGTGTTGCCCAACAAAGAGCCCATGCAAAGGATCATGAAGACAGAGGTACATCAGCACCACCAAGCATAAATTGAAGATTTTTTGAAACAACGAATGAAGGTGAGAGACCTCCTTAATGATAGAAATTAGAGGTTTGAAGGATGATGTCAGAAGGTCACCTTTAGGTTTTGTCAAGACTACACTGTTTCACTACATCAAAGGGAAAAATCACAAAGAGTAATCAGTGTGAAGGAGACAAAACTCTCAAGTACAGTCAATATTCTACAAAATGATCAAAAGAAGGAAAGAAGGAGGTTAAGTGTCAAATGAGAAATAAAATTGAGCATGAGTTCTACTGTTGAGTAATTAATGTGTCAAACTCCAAAGTTTAAGAAGATCAAAACACTATGTTATGGCACCTACAACAAGTAGAAGTGGCCAAAGAGGAGGTAATGATAAATTTGATCAAAGAGACTAAGGTCACTGTGCAGGACAGCCTCATTAT
The DNA here is from genome assembly GCA_034641835.2 of Pinus albicaulis. Lineage (NCBI taxonomy): Eukaryota > Viridiplantae > Streptophyta > Pinopsida > Pinales > Pinaceae > Pinus > Pinus albicaulis. Next base: position 12,855 of record JAXQQM020077802.1, read on the forward strand.
GCCTCTAGAAAATCAGTGAAAGAGGAGTAAAATCATATTTTCAAGATCACCCACAAAGAGATCACTTTTATGTGTCTAAAGTCACCTCTTGCAAAAAGGTAAAGAAAAAATTAGTAAACGGATAAAAGGGATAAAAAATAAACATTAACAAAAGTGGGTTTTTGGTTTTAATTATTTTTTCCAAGGGTATAAAAAGCTTATGGCTATCACTCAAACTCATTTGTCATATGCAAAAAGGGAGAGAAAAGCTTTCAAGAAAAATCAGGGTTTCTAGCAAAAGTTTTGGGCAGGAGAAGCCCTGCACTACGCTCCTGTAAAGCTGCACTGCGCGCCTGTGGCTTCTCTCTATGTAATTTACAATTGAGCGCTACGCTCCTGTAGTAGTGCACTACGCGCTGAACCGTTCAATGCAAGGGTCGCTCGACAGCCCGACGCTGCGCTCTTTCCCGTGCAGACAACCTCGTGTAGGAGCTGCCCGACAGCCTGGGCGCTACGCACGGCGGCATGCAGGAGCCACCTGACAGCGCGACGCTGCGCGTTGTTCTGTTCAATGACGTGCAGAGGCTTCCCGACACCCGATTTGCTATGCGCTTGGACGTGTAGAGGGCTGATAACTCCAATGTGATACATGCCCGACTGTTCAAACCTGACCCGATAGGCCATGCAGACTCAGTCGTGCTACGCGCTTGAACGTGCAGAGGCCGCCCGACACCTCGTGCAGCTCCACCCTGCGCTACGCTTCTGTGCTGCACATTCAGCTAGGATGTTTTTTAAAGGTCGGTGCAAGCTTTAAAGTTACTCAAAACTCCTTGCAAATTTTGCCTTGCACCTCCTAAGGGTTTCATAAGAGGTATTTAGGTCTTTGCCTCCCTCTCATATTGTTTTGAAAGGTAAAGCTTAAATAAAATGTAAAAAACCATAAGGAAGGAGAAAAACACCTAATCTCATGCTAACAACTCTCTTATTCAAAGAGAACCTATCCATCTGCATACTGAAAGCACACTGAGGCCCAAATTAGTTTTCTTCACTCATCCTTCCCCTTCACTTGCAAATCACTACCTGTCTCATAATCATCTCACTTTCCCTCTCCACATCATTCCACAAACATATCAGGTTCTTTATTGCAAAGCAAGAGAAAGGATAAAATGCCTAGAGAAGGCAGTGTTGATAGTGGTGATGAAAGTCAAAGGCCTAGAGGACAACAAAGAAAAGGTGGGAGAGAAAATAGATTTGAGCCTATAAACACTAAGGAATTGACAACTTCCCCTAGCATAGTTGCATATTTCAGAGAGGTAGGTTGTCTTGATTTCTGTGAGAAAGTACAAAGAGTCCAAAGTTACCCTGATTTGACTAGACTTTTTGTCCTCAACCTCCATGACCATCAAGTACTTCTAGCTGGAGTGAATTTTGAGCTAACCACCAATGTAATTTCTATGGCCACTGGGATACCTTGCATGGGAGAAAATTGGTTCAAACAGGTGAGTTTGGACTTAAGCCATTATCAGCCCTTCTTGAAACCAAGTTGCCAAGCTAATTGCAAAACTGTTTTCCCATTTTCCCATTTATTGGACATATATGCCCCTTTAATGAAAATAATTATGAAATACTTCACCTGTGAGGGTATGTTTTCTAGATTTTACTCTTACCACATAAGAATTCTTATGAATTTCACTAGGGCCAAGCTACTGAATTTCCCTTATTACCTTTGTAGAAGTATTGACAAGATGTCATAATTTGTGCAAAAGAGGCCTCGCTCACAACAGATGCAAAGTATTTTTCACCATTCCCTTGTCAAGATGATTGTCTTACACCAATTAGAGCAACAAGGCATCCCATGAGAAGTGTTCATCACCCATGATGTTTTCACAAATCCACAACCTCTTCCTCTGCAAAGTTTACCCTAATCATCTCATCCACCTTCCTCCATTCCTCCATCACCCCTCACTGACCATGAATCATCCTCTCCTCATGTTTCCTCTCCCCAAGAGAATTTCCCTCCTTCACCTTCTTCTACAACATCAGAAAAAGAAGAAAATGATGAAGAACATGAAGAAAATAGTGACAAAGAGGAAAATGACAGCCAAGAATAAAATGACAGTCAAGAGGAAGAAAATGACCATGATGATGAAGAGGATGATGATATAAATCAAGATACAGGGGCAGATTATGATAATGAAGATACAGAAGAAAAGGGGGGTGACAGTGATCAAAATGAAAGCAATGAAAACCTTACAAAGGACAGCAAAGAGTTTGAGGGAAATGAAGAAACTGATGAAGGTACCCCTAACAGTGAGCCCACAGACAATAACAATGATAAGGCATAAGATGAAGAAGATCATGACATTGATCAAGATGCAGGAAATGATGAAGAAACAGAAGAAAAAACAGAGACATAGAATGAGGAAAAAGAAAAAAATGACAATAAGGACAAATATATTTATGAAGACAAGGTCAGTGATAGTGAAGAAAATACAAAGGCTAAAAACAATGAAGATATAGAGATAGAGTTTGAAGGAAATGACAGTGAAGATGAAAAAAAAGCAATGAAGGAGAAGATAAAAACAGTAAGCTATATAGTGAATAAGGGACTGATAATGAAGAGACAAATTATGATGATAAAGATGGAAATAGCAGTCAAGGAGAAGAGACATAGTTTGAAGGAAATGGCAGTGGGAAAAACAGTGAAGACAATGGGAAAAATAGTGAAGACAATGGGCAAAACATTGAAGGTAATGAAGAAAACATGATGACTGATAGCCCTAAAAATAGTGACAACAGTGACACCATAAACCCAAGAAACAGTCAAGAGATTGATGATAATGGTGAAGGTCATAACAGTGATATTAGCATGGGGGGAAATGAGAATGCCTCTCAAGAAGGCAGTCAAGAAAAAAATGAAGAAGACACAAATGCAGAGACCATTGATGAAAGGAAAAACAATCTTGAGATCAACCATGAATATGGCATTCTAGTAGAAAAATTTGATTTTCTCCCTCTCACATATCAAAAGGTGCCAAGGCAAGTGTTATATGCCTCCAAAAGGCAAGGGACCTTGCCATCTACATCAGCTCAGCCACTGGACAAAGGGAAGCAAAAGGTAAAGGAAGAAGAAGAAGACTAAGAGGTGGAGAGGGATTTTGAGATCATTCAGGTGAATAGTGATGAGGAGGATGAGGAAAGAATTACAAACCAACTCCTCTAGGACAGAAATGCACAAATCAAAGACCTCCAAGCACATTTAGATAGGGCCAAGAGTATAAATGATGCCCTTGACTTGGAAAATAGGCAGCTAAGAGCACAAATGGAAATCTATGAAGCTAGAGCCCTCAAGGCCCAAAAAGAAGCCCAAAAGGCACAAATCAAGATAGAGGATTTAATACTTATGAGGAGAGTAGTGATGAGGAAGGACAATCTAGGAGGAGACCTAGAACCATGGGGTTGAAGAACGCATTGGCAAAACAAAGGGAAGAAGAATCAGCACTAGCAAGACAACTTTCTCTCAATGAACTACTTGCAATGGAAATTGAACATGATATGGAATCATGTTTTGAGAGGGCTAACATACACCTTGAGGTCAAGCTGGAGAAGGAAAATAAAGACTTGGATTTACAAAGAAGAATGACCAAGCATTATGCCCAAAGAAATCAATTTGCAAGGGTTAAATTGAAGAAGGCTCAAGACAAGCTCCAGGCACTAAAAGAGGAAAAAGGCCAAGCTAGGCTTGAAATATTTGCACAAGCATCTCTACGGGTCTCCCAAGACCCATGAGGCACTTATCCACCAAATTTGGGAAAATTTTCACAAGTTTTTGTTTTTTGAAAATTTTGAGGGCCAAGGGAGTAGCACACCTGGTGCTACGCTCTTTTTTAGATCATCTTCAAGAGGAAAGGTTTAAATTTTTGGGATCCTCATCACTAATATAGCATGCTTACAAAGTTTCAGATCAATTGGAGTTATTTTGGTCCTCCAAAAGGGTAAAAAACATCCAATTTTTCACCATTCTGCCTGCTTTTCAGGACATTTGTTGCGCCCTTACTAGCCTTGGAATTTTTAGTTTTTGAACAATTTAAAGAGATTAGATCAGAGAACCAAGGGTATATCTAGAAATCATACTTCAAGGGCTTTCCAAAGAGCCATCACAGAGCCTTTTTTGACATCGGGAAGTCCTTCAAAACACTGTTGCAAGATGACCCATTTTTCCTGCTCTTGTGCTATGCTCCTGGCTTGGAAATTCCTCCTAAACACAGTGTTGCACCCTTAGCAGAGGGAAAGTCAAAAATTTATGCTTAGCAACTTTTAGGAGGCTTGTCAGACCTCAATTGTCTATTTCTTTGCCAAAAATGCTCATAAAAGATATTTTGTTTAGATATTTTGTGCCTTGGGCCTTGCAAGGCCTCAAGGACAAATAGTGATATTTATTGTTAGCCAATAGGCCTCTAGATACTCTTTTAGGTTTTCCTCCTCCTTGCTGGTCAAATAGAGCATTGAGGACTCATTATAAATGTTGGATTTTGATGAGTTTGAGAGTAATACATGTTTCTTTGAGGTTGAAGAGCAATTTGGTGTTATGGAGCTTGTGAATAATTTGCTTTGATTGATGATGATGAAAGCTTGATTACAAGATCCCTGAGTTTGGTGAATGGGGATGTGTCTCTAATTTGTTCATATTTTCTTGCTTATCATTATGTCCATCTTTCTATGTTATAGTATATCAAAAAAGTATAGGCTAAGAAATGTTGTTGGAGGCACCTTAGACCTTCCTGTTACTACTGCCTTTATGTTTTCCTCTACTGGGTGTGTTTAAAGAATTCTTAGCTGCTCCTTAGGCCTCTTTAATCTTGTTTATTTCATTAATGTATTAATATGCTAGTTTCCAAATATGTTTTATGGCAATCCCTACTTATTTGATGCTATCTAAACTTTATTTTGAAATCTCTCTTTGATGTATTACTTGTTAGGTTAAGTCAAGGAGGTCTTGTTTTGATCTTGCCCTTTGTCCATACTTATCAGTTTGCCTCAAGGTTCTTTATAACTTGATTTATGATGTCTTGGCATTCCCTCTTCATTGATTAATATTATTTGTCATATTATATGTTTTCAAACTTTCCAGGTGAAATCAATCAAGTTAGATAGGATTTCTTGCTTGTTGTGCTTCACTAAATTGTTCACCTTGAATGTCTATTTGTCTAAAGTATTGTCATTGAGTAAATGTTTGCCCTAACTCATGATTAGTATCTTTTTCTTATCAGTATTTTATACCTTTTTTTTATGGGTATATGACAAAGGATTCTTGACTGCCCTTTGCCCTACCTTGTTTTCCCCAACTTGATGTCCATTTTCACTTCACACATAACCTTAAAAGATCCATTGACTACACTAGATTTGCCCTATAATGCACTCCGACTGATTGTTGAGATATCCTTGACTTCATAGACTCCATAGCCAAATGATTTGATGACCTCTTACTCCACCTATTCTACTTGACCATTTTACCCAACCAAACCAAACAAACAAAACCCTACACTTCACAACTAGCCTAAAATCAACCATCTAAAGAAAACAAATACACATCCTTTGCATACAATAGAGAGAGCCCTCTCTGAGTCCAGGAAGGCTAGGCCCTAGGACTCCAAAAACTGGTTTCATGTTACCCTGTCATTTGGTTTTGCCAATCTGCCAAATCACGAGACCCTAAAACCATTCCTATTAAATAAAATGAAAAGCCTTTCAAATAGAAGTTGAGGAGAATTAATCCACTTCTCATGTGTCTGATTGAGAAGGAAATCAAGAAGCTCTTTGATGCCAAAATTATTGTTCCAATCATATTCTCAAAATGGCTTGCAAACTTGGTTCCAGTCAGAAAAAAGAGTGGAGAAATCAAAATCTGCATTGAATTCAGAAATTTGAACAAAGCTTCTCTGAAGGACAACTAACCTCTCCCAAAGATGGACCAAAGTTTGTAGAACATTGTTGGTTCCCAAAGGATGTCTATGTTGGATGGTTTTTCAGGGTACAATAAGATACTTGTGCATCCAGAAGATCAGGAGAAAACTACCTTTACCACACCATGGGGGACATTCATGTATGCCAAGATGCCCTTTGGAATGATGAATGCAGGAGCGACCTTTAAAAGAGAAATGGACATTTCCTTTGCTACGGAGAAGGATAAGTTTGTGGTTGTCTATCTGGATGACATAAAAATTTTCTCAAGGAGAGAAGAAGACCACTTGAAGCATCTAGAGAAGGTTCTGCTGAAATGTATAAGGTTTGGAATTTCTCTCAATCCCACTAAAATAATTTTTGCTCTGACTTCGGGGAAGTTACATGGGCATATTATATCTAAATATGGGATTAATTTTGATCCAAACAGGGTTAATTCCATTCAGAAAGTAGATCTGCCTAGAGGTAGGAAATAAATTCAGTCTTTCCTTGGAAGAGTTAATTTTGTGAGGAGGTTTATTGCCAATTTTTCTGAGATTTTCAAAGACATAACCAAGATTATGAATAAAGGAGATGATATCAAATGGATAGTGGAAGCAAAGCATTCATCTGAGGAGATAAAGAAGGCACTCACTCAAGCACCAATGTTGATTAGCCCAGATTTTTCAAAGGAATTTCTGGTTTTTACATTTGCATCAGAAAATACAATTGCTGGAGTTTTTCTGCAGAAAGGATAGCATGGTATTGAGAAGCCTATTTCATTTTCTAGCAGGACCTTAGCTACTTCATAACTGAAGTACAATATCCTAGAGAAACAGGCCTATGTTTTAGTCAAAGCCATCAAATATTTCATAATTTACATTCTGCATTATCATGTCATAACATTTGTTCCTAATGCCATTGTGAAGGACATCTTGACTCAAGCTGATCCTGATGGTAAGAGAGGGAAGTGGATAGCTAACTTGCTGGAGTACGATATAGACATCAGACCTACAAAATTGGTGAAGGGTCAGGGGTTAGAAAAGCTGATGGCACAGTCCAATTTTGACTGTCTTGATATGAATTTAATTGTAGAAATTTCAAAGTTATCATATGAAGATGAAGAGATGATTCCCATTGAAGAAAAGTACATCCTATATAACTCGTACAAAGAAATTATTTTTGTCTTACATCATCATAGAGCTCATGCTGAATTGACAAAATCTAAAGCAAGGTTTGTGAAGCTGAAATCCTTAAGGTACTGCATCATTGATAAAAATTTGTATTGGAAAGATACTGGTGGTATTCTTTTGAATTGTTTGCTGGAAGAGGAGTCTAAAAAAGTGATTGAGGAGTTTCAAAAAGGAGATTGTGGAGGTCATCATTATTGGAAGGCCACAGCAAATAAGATTCTCAGAGCAGGGTACTACTGGCCTACCATATTCAAATATGTCTACCAAAAGATTGTTGTCTACCATGAATGCCAAATTTTTTATGGTAATAAAAAGCTTGTTCCTTTACCTTTGATTCCTATCTATGTTGAGGTGCCATTATAGTAGTGGGGTCTAGATTTAATTTGTGAGATTCATCCATCATCTTCAATTCAACGTTGTTGGATCCTGACAGCAACTGATTATTTCACAAAGTGGATTGAGGCAATCCCAACTAGGCAAGAAAATGATTCAATTATCATTTCATTTTTGGAAAATAATATATTGTCTAGGTTTGGCTTCCCTATGAAGATCATCACTGATAATGCACAAGCATTCAAATCCAATAGGCTAATCATTTTTTGTCATCAATATCACATTACACTTGGACACTCTACTGCATACTATCCACAAGGTAATGGTAATGCTAAATATTCTAACAAAAGCATTGTGAGGATTATTAAGAAGGTGTTGTAGGAAAATAAAAATTCATGTCATCTAAATATGAAGTATGCTTTGTGGGCTAATAGAGTGTGCACAAAAATATCAATTGGAACTTCACCTTATGAGTTGGTGTATGGAGCTGAAGCCATTTTTCCTACATCCTTGGGAGTGCCTGTCATGAAGCTGCTGTAAGGATTAGAGGAGGAGCCAAATGAAATTCAGAGGAGAATAAACTAGTTGATATATTTGCAGGAAAAAAGGGAGGAAGTCTACAACAACAATCAACAATCCCAAAATAGAATTAAGAAGACATTTGATAGGAAGGTCAAAGAGGAAAAATTTCAGATTCAAGATGTGGTATTGAAGTGGGAGGCCTGGATTGAAGAAAAGGGGAAACATGGTAAGTTTGAGAATATCTAGAAAGGTCCATTCATAAAGGTTGCATTCCATGGAAACAACACTTACATACTGCAGGAGATGGATGGACAACCTTGTGCTGGAGGGCCTGTCAATGGGAGGTTTTTGAAGCACTATTCCTCTTAAGTTCTACTTATCTTTCATTCCATTGTACATATTCCATTTAGTTATGATTTTTCTGCCAGTAAAGACAAGTTGATCATCAAGCTTGAGCCCAAGGTGAAGGCCATTATAGTTTGAAGGAAAGCTTGGCAAATTTCAGAGTTTTTATTTCCAAGAAGATAGATAGCACTAGAACTACGGGTTCTTTGGTGTACCACAGAGGCACACCATCCCAATTGGAGCCACTGTTATCACTCAGAAAAAGTGAAACACTATTTTACATGGTAATAGAGTTCTCATTTGTCAAAGGTATGGTCATAAAGTTCATTTGTCACAAGTTGGTATAGGAAGATTTTAAATTTTTTCATATTAACCTATCCTAAGGTTCAAACCCACCTCCATTCAAGTCATATCATGTCCCATCAGTCATTATTTGATGAAATATTTCATTTCCCAAGCTTTTGAATTCAAAAAGGTCACTTTAGCAAGTTTTCCTCTTTTCATAGCAATTTACATTGTAAAAAGGCAGTTTTCACTACGAAACTGCCTAATAGTTTCGTAGCGAAACTGTCAGGAAATGAACTAACCACGCTACAAAAAAGGGTATTTCTATCTGTCTTGTCAAATCTAGTGTAAGGTGTTAGTCTAAGATTAGAACTATTAGGGTGGATGTCATTCGAGTCAGTTATGGTTAAATCAAGGTACAAAGGTCATGTCTGAGGTCATTATTATTTTTTTTAGCATGTATGAGGCATGATTAGAGCATGAGTTGTCATTGAAACTTTAAAAAATTACCCAATTGAGTCTTTTTCATTCTATGCTTCATCTTTGCATGCTACTGAGTTCTGAAGAGTTGTTTCACCAAGCCAAGCTGGTTGCTGGCATTTTCAAAAGTTACAGGTGTCACTAATCAAGTGAGGCAGAGAAGGTATAAAATCACCATGGCTGCAAAGACGAAGAAAAAAAAAGGTGGCCACTGCCTCAGATATGAGCCATTCAACATGAATTTGTTAAATGAAGACCCAATTTCCTTAGGTTCTTTTAGAAGAACAGGGTGTTTAAAGTTTTTCCAAAGATTGCAAGGGTGCCATGCGCATGTTTCTAAGGAGTTTTATATCAGTTTCAATGGGACAAATACAAAGTTGGGAATGTTAAACCTCACAGTAACACCAGAGATCATTGCAGCAGTAACAAGAATCCCTAGCGAAGGAGAACAATGGTTCAAAGGTTTCAAGTTCACAATGCAGGACTGTAAAGAATTTATCAAGCTAGAGCATAGTGAAATTGATCTGACAAATGCCATCCCAAGGAGCTATATGAAGGAAAACTACTCAAAGATGTTGATGATCATTCAGAAGTACTTCACCTGTGAAGGGAGGTATCACATGGTGTATTCCTACCACCTTAGGCTTCTACTACATTTTTTGGGTAAGAGATCTCTTGATTTTCCCTTTTAATTATATAGAAGTCTAGCTAAAATGTCAGATAAGGTCCAAGATAAAAAAGAAGGAAATGAAGCCTCACTCTTTCATCATGGTTTGATCAAGTTGCTAGTGTTAAAGGAGTTAAAAATATTAGGCAGATATTGGTCATCTTTTCTGTTCATCAGTGGTTTTGAAGTAGATGCTATCACTCCTAAAAGGAATCCCAAACCTAGAGACATCCCATCACCTTCAGTGGCAGAGAAAGTTGAGCCAGTGATCATGGAGATAGAGCCTTTGTAGAAGGTTGATACACCCAAAGCCACACCTGCAAAACAAAAGCCAACAGTGAGAAAACATGGCAGCAAGAGGGTTACAAGAAGCCAAGCAGTGGCTAAAGGTAACATAGAGGACATTTTTCATGCTATTGATATTGAAGAAGCTCCCATAGTCCAATCTGAAGACATAGATGAGGGAGGAAGGAAACTCAAGAATGCCAAAACAGCTAAAAAGTTAGAGTTTGTAGGTGAAGATGCAGGATTCATGTTTCAATCTAGAAAACCAATGACAAGACATGCCAGAAAGTTCTTGGAAAGCAACAAAGAAGCTCAAAAGGTCAGTGAAACTACGCAGCCACCACCAAGCATCATAGACCTCTCCTCACCTGCAAAAGAAGAATTATCTGGAAATGCCCTACCCTTTAAAATGGCATTATCAAAATCTGGCCCATACTCTGAACGAGTAAGAGCATTGTCTAATTTGGAACAATCTCCAAATTTAGCAGCCATGAACATGAATTTCTCCACAGAAGCACCAATCTCTGCATAACGCATGCAGCGGGCCCATGAAGTTGGCTCATCCTTGGGTCGTCCCACCCTTATAACAAGTGTTTGTAGCTCTTGAAACTCTTTCACCATTGAGTATATATTTTTCATTTTCTCTTCATAGCTATAATAATATTAGGACAAACTATAGACAAAGAATATATGCATGTTGCATGTCTGAAAAATCCCTGGGAGATAGCCATGCATTGTACTAGAGATTTACAATCGCAGATGGCACCAAATATCATCTGAATAACATCTTCAGGAAGCCGATCAAAAAAAATTTGTTGTGTGTCTTCCATCTTCACTGTACTTCTACAAGACATTCAATAAAATGTAAGTGAGAACATCAATCAAATCTTGCAAAAAAACCTTAAAAATATCCATTTTGAATTGTTTAAGTTGAATTTCAAAATACCACTTTAAATTCTTAGGCAAAGATACACATGTACTCAATGTTATACAATATAAATAGGGAAAAAATAGGTAAAATTTGAAAACCTATAAAATTATTGGTGTACCCTCTTGTATACTCTACTGCCACGCCCTCATCCACAGACCATCATGCTGCACATAAATCAATGTTATACATATCTGTTAATATTGCCACATGTATGTAAGGTCTTGCAATACTACTTGTTATACCTTAAAATTTACACTTTTTCAAAGAATTTCTATGCCAAGGTTATGAATTTTTGATGTCCCAAAACTAATAAAGTTTTGCTATTATGAGTCAACTATTGATCACATTAGGATATGAAAGAAATTACTATAAACTATTCCCTAACAATCTATGTAAACATTATTATTTCCATCTAACAAACTTGGTAAATTTTCTTGGAGAATGTTCCATTCCTTCTGAACTTTCTTCATCCATTTACGCTTGTTAATATGCTCTGAAAAAACGTTTAAAAACTTCAATAATACACCATAAACATGGAAAAGAACATTTCTTTTGGCAACAAAAATTACAAAAGGGATGAGAAGAGCATGCCCTTTAATAAATGTATACCTGGTTTGTTTCTTGGTGGTAGAAGTGGTCCATAGGGTCCTTTACATTGTCAAATTGTTTGAAGGGACCTAGGCCATGACAACCGCTACTAGGCAAGCTATGCAGTGAAAGCTCCTCCCTTTTCTGTTCCATATGCACTGTATCTTCCTCCATTTTCTATTACATATCAATTTTACCGAATATCAGCTTAACTAAATCAAACTCAACAACTTTACAGCTTGAAAGACCATATTAATCATATTCTTCATCATTATTTCAAACTGATGCATCATCTTCATCTCTACGAACCAAAAATATTTGTTGAGGTCCAACCTGCATAACAAACTCAAAAAATTAACCTTTGGCAACAAAAGTAAACTCATACTGTTTATTCTGTGATATCCTATTTATAATGTGGCAATGATACCAACGAATAAATGGTAAGTGGTTACCATGGTTTAATGTAGACTCTCTGACCCAAAGCCTACATGATCTCCTTGGGGCTCAATTTGCATCATCTCAATATTATCTGTAGCCTGAAAAGTAAAAACCAGAGTTAATAGAAAATATTGTGAAAAGAAATATAATAAACATAATAAATATGCTTAATGAAAAGTATCAATACCTGTGTCAGGACTGGAACCTGAGAAGGAATAATCTCTTCAGGCAGCCCTTGATGTTTAGCACATAGCTGAAAATTCAATAATGTTAAGATCCACACCATATAAAATTATGTTAATCTTAAAATCACTTGCAATTTAATGTAAAAATCTAGATAGATAATACCTGTGAGACCACTGGAACATACGAAGGTATCATATCTTCATGAAGCCCTTCATGTGTAGCACTAACCTGAAAATTCCATAATGTTAAGACTCATACCATATAAAATTATGTGACATAAATTCATTTTCAATTTGACATACAAAAATATAGATAGATAGTAATGAATGTGGCACCTGTACATGATCATGTCCATGATCTACAAAATAAGGATCAGGGGCAAAGAAATGTTGTTCTAAGAATGTTGTAAACTGCATAAGTTAAATAAATATATTTGCATAAGTTTTTGGAAACTAAATGTATATACACAAAAAAAAACATGTTACATGCACTCTAGCTCATCTTATAAATGTGTATTTTAAAATAGATCAAAACATGCTTGTACATACCTCGCCCATGGTGTGAATTTTTTGTCTAATGGCTTGCTCGTATTGGTCTCTAGAGGAGGATGCATACTCCAGAAGCTCATCTCACTCCATCTCCCTCAACACGTCATCTAGAATAATCACAAATGAACGAACTCCTGCACTAGATGAAGGTTGGCTTGTCCCTAAGCCGACTTCCACCCCTCTTAAAGCAGTTGCAATATGTTCTTGTATCTTCTCCCTAATCTGATATGCGGCACTAGAGATAAGGGCTAACTCCTCTAGAAGTGTAACTACCCTAGGTGGTTGAGGTGCTAAACGAGGTGCTGGAGGCCTAAACCCAACCTCTCGCATAGCATCATGTTATTCATATGTATGACCTTTTCCAACTCCATAGAATTTGGACCACGTATCTGTATATTTAGGGTCCATGTGCTCTTAGAATTGAGCATACAACATCCTAACAAAATATTGCGGCACCTCATCATTATTTGGGAACTTCCTGTATGAATATAGGAACTTCTCATAAATATAAGGGGCAATATTTGGATCATTGAATCTTGCAATCTTAAGATGTTTTTTGTCTTAAGGCCGCAATTCAAATAGTTACAAGGCCATTTCTTTAGCGACCCTACTTTTAAATTCATTGTAGGAGTGGATACCAATCACTGACTCTCTCTTCCTATGCATCATGTCAAAAAATACTTGGGTTGATGGTCCAATCCCACGATAAGTCTCTATCAAACTCTCCAAATTTTGCAAAAAAATTTGGAGACAATCTCGACTAGGGGTAGAAAGATCGCAACTTTGCAATTCATTGTGCAATCTCGTGGAATGCTCCCTCATCCCATCAACAGTAAGTAAGGAGATGGTATCTTCCCAAGGCATCTCCTCAGGAATATCACCGGGATGGGTGTAAAGGGGATCATAGCTCGGATTTCGAGCAAACTCATGAACCCTATGACCTCTCCCCCTAGGAGGGAAACGACCACTACCTGTAACATGTTAAATTATTGCACATATTAAAAATAAAATAATTTATAAGGAAAATTTGTATTTAAAAAACTTTTCTGGTCATTTGAAAATACTTTGTGGAAAAACTATCTCATCCTCTTTGCTCATCAGACTAGGATTGTTCCCTTCCAAGGAATGAAGGTCTCTACTAGCCACTGTACAAAACATTAAATTGTTTTATAACACAAGTTCATGAGACACACAATAAGTTTCACATTAAACATACATCAAAAAATAATTTTTCCCTTAGATTTTACCTGAACAAGAACTACCCAAGTGTGGGATGGATGCCACAGGCTGAGACATTGTTCTCCTTTGTCCCTCACCAGCAATAGGGCCAACCCCAACTCCTACATTTGCACCTATGGAGCATAATTTTTTCACATTAAACACATGTCATTTAAAAAAAAAAATCACCTATTCAACATTGAATATAACGTAAACTTGAACATTTTAAATAGAAATCTAATGTGTACCTATATCGTGTATAATATACCCCTCAAAATGGGCTTTATCAAAATTAGGGATGAATGGGAACAGGTCTATGGGGCTCCTCTTGTTTGATTTGGTGTCTGGGCGCACGAGTCATATGAGTGCGTCCACCTGTGCAGGAAAAAAAAATTTCACATTAATCAATTTTTCACAACGAACAATAAATATAACCTACTTGAAAACATGACATAACTAAACAACCAATGTACCTGATAATCGTCCTCTCATGGAGATGTCTCTAGAGGGCTCGCCTGATGCCATTGTTGCTATAGTATCAAATCAAATTTCCGCCCCTCATAAAAAAATTAGAAAACAAATTATCAATCGATAGTCATGTCATCAACCAATGGATAACAAGTACTATATCTCCTTGACATACAAGGGCTCGACAATAGTACATGGCATAATATCTCATGGCTCTAACTAAGGTGGGTCAATCATTCCTCCAGTTGTACAACTTGACTACCTAGGTATTAGTGAGTGGTCTCCTCGAGTATTTTTCTATGTCTTTTGGAGCAATAGGACGGTTGGTTAGCCTATCGAAAGAGGGCTTCAAGTATATCTAGGGGAATTCCTATATTCCTAAAGGTACACGGAGGTGATATTTTGTTTAAAAGTATTATCTTATGGCGTATTACTGCAAGTGATACTAGCAAGGGTTACAAGTGTTTCACACAATGCGATTCCACTTTATTTCCTACATTTATTGTTCCTCTACTGTAGTATTACCCAGTTATGGATAGATCACCGTGTTATTAAAGGGAATTAGAACACAATCCAAAAATAATGTTTAAATATATATGAGCTTGCTAACCAAAGGAAATGTATCCTAAAATAGAAAGAAAATAACTTGTGCAAGGTATCTTTTGAGGCTGAAATTGCAAAATGTTCACAACTTCTGATATACTTCTTTGATTGGCTATTATGACCCCAATCATGAAATGCTACAAGATCATTAGATCTATTGTCACTGGATTGGTATAATTTTTTTATTAATGGAGTTGGAAAATCATCATTTTGTAGGGTTAATAACCTTGTCTAATAATCATTATTGGAAAAAAGGCCATTGCCTCAATTCTTCTTCTTTCTAAGTTCCTCATCCTATTGTTTTGTAGTCACCATCAATAGTCACAGCTGATGTTCTGGTGAAATATTCCTCCTCAAGAGCAATGGAATCTTAGTTAATGGATATTTATAACAAATCCTTGTGAAGTGTTGAGGATGGAGAACAATGTACATAAATATGGGGCTCCATTCATGTATTATCACACTTGATATGTAAGCCCTTTCAGGCCCATGTATTCGTGATTTTTTTTTTATTATAGAAAATTTATTTTAAACAACTAGGACAACATTTGAAATTCTCTTCCTTTTTTGGTTCAAGCATGTCAGCATTTTCAAATACATGTGAATGAATCTGGACCCCAAGAAATATCCATGTTGAACCAGAAAGTCTTGTGGTTTCCTTTATGTTCTTTTGCGTTTACATGTTGCTATGTTCTCTTTTTCTCATCCAGTATAAAGGACTTACATTCCCAGTCTGTTATGTCTCCTAGATCTTTTACTCTATTTCATATTTAATAAGTTGTACAATATCAATAGCAGCTCAGAAGGTAGGTCGGAAAGCAGTATAGACTCCAAATATCACATAGGTTCTATCAACCTATTTTGTGAGTTATCTAGTGCATTATACCTGTTGACTATCAGAAAATAGTAGCTGGAATCCTATTATGTACGGGAATTTTGTTTCTTTTGATTCAAAAGTTTCAAATTCAACTTGTCATAAAATCTTATCTAATTATTTATTAACCTACATGTTTGAACGAATTTCTTTTTTCATAAATTTTTTAATCCTTTGTATGGAAATTTAAGTGTCTAACACTGATTGGGATGCTCAAGGAAAATGTATATGTGATAGTTCTCATTTGAGAAATTGTATATGCCTATTGTACCACCCATTTCATGATAGCCTTACATTCAATGATATCTAGTGTCTTATTATTTTACTCAATATGATTCACATCAAGTATATTCTCTTTTTACTCATCCAGAGGTGATGATTTTTATTGAATGCTAAAGATACAAAAATAATTTTTTATAATTATAGTTTTAATTCTGATAATTTTACGATTTTTTCTCTAAACTTGTAATTTGTCACAAGGTACTCTACTGAATTTATGTAGATTTTTTTTCCTACTTGTTTATTGATCCATGTAAATCATGATGGATCCAGATATTTTGTAGAAATATCCCCTAGAAGGAGCCACCTGCTTGTTGATTCCATAGATCAGATTAATAAGTATCATGTGTTGCTCAATAAAAGGAAATGGGTACCAACAAGTGACATAGATACATGCATATCTCATGGAGGTAAAACTGGAGAGGGTAAAAACCATAGTTGAGCAATAGGTTTGATAACACGAAAACTGCCCACTTTGGTACGTATTAGTGAATAAATGAAGCAAATTATGAGCATGAGATGCAAATATGAGGAACATTCATTTATACTATATGTAATCTGACTAACCCAAATCACATAAAATCCATGAGTCAGTGTCCTGCTCTTGATCACTCCATCTGGTTGTGTTCATTTTTCTATTCTGTGATTGAGAACGTAGCCCAAAGAATACTTAACCTCACATAAAAAGCATAGGAAGAACCTCAGATAACAACATTTCCAAGTTTCAAAGTCAAACTATTAGCCCAAGAGTGAATTTACAGAGAAGACAGTGAGTGAGAGGTGTGAAGCCTTGTTGGGAATTAGAAGACAAATTAATATATCGACCAAAAGCCCCTTATCACGCACACTTACATTCATTTATAGGAAGACATGTATTTTCCCTTTGAAGAAGAAAACCATAGACCACCTTTCTCTATTTTAATACACTTTCAAGTCTTATTTCGGGAGAATCAAAAAAATATTAAAGAATATATAATTATGGATAACCTTATGGTGACAGAAAAGAATCCAAGGTGGTGCAAGGCGGTTTCTTCCAATCCCCTCCTGCAGAGGCACCCATTTTCTTGAAATGGCAAGCAAGGTGAATTTGGATGTTTGTATTAATTATTATTATCATTGTGACATGCAAACATACTCATGGTTCTCTGTCAGAGACATTACCCATTTATTTTTGGTTGGTATTATCACTGTGACATGCAAACATACTCATTGTGCCCTATTAGAGAACTAGGGCCTTTTGCCCCTTTTCCGTCATACCTGCCATTTTTGTTGAGCCTAGGATATGGTCAGCGTAGTCAGTAGAAGAATCACCCAGGAAGGGATCAGGGGATAGGTTGTTGAAGGGATCAAAACCTATAATGTGGGATGGACAAATGCAAGAAACAAACAGGAAAATCACTAGGAAAAAATTAGTCAAGCTCTATGTTGATGAAAATCACTTAATGACAATGAAAATCTCTATCAAGGATGAACATCTTGAACAAGATTTTAAACAAGAAATTCCTAAATTCTCCAAACACCCTTAACCTTTTAGTAAATCCTCTTTATTAAGGTGAGAGAGTGGTGATAAGGCAGGAACTGAATCAGTTTAGTTATGTGTTATTTTCACTTGGTAACCCAAATGACACTTGACTCGAAATTGCCTTGGGTTGCTACCTATCGGGTTGCATCGACTAGCGAGGGTTTGGTGGGGTTACAACTAGCTGGAATCCATGACTATAGAGCATATTGCAACTCATGGAAGGATTGTCACAACTGGGAAGAGTATTGCATGAGTTGTGCACTTCTATTTGGGAGGTGTAAAGGTTTTATGTCTACTTATGCAACAGTGGACCTTACTCCCATTATTCATGGATGGCCCATCTTCCACCGAAGTTATAAAATCATTACTTCCCCTGGTACATGTTTAATTTTAATTCTTCGCAGGAAATTTACATGTTGAATTTTAATTCTTCGCAGGAAATTTACATGTTGAATTTTAATTCTTCGCAAGAAATTATGGCATTAGGCTGAGAAATGCCATTCGAAAAAGCAAATTCGAGACTTACCTGGCTAAATATCCAATTTGTCGATGGTTCTCACGACAGACTCAATCGTTGAAATGGCTCAAAAACGATAGGGCTTGTCATGCTCCAATGTACAGGTTTGTGCAAGCCAAGGGTTTGTAGAATGACTGCAGCATTGAATCCCAGATAATCATATCAATATGTGATAATATAGTGCATGCTCCTACTATGTAATATCCCTATTATATATTTTACTTAATTTCTAGGAGTTAAATTCAAGAAATCCACTATTAAATTTTTCCAGAAGATTCAATAATAAATTGCAACACCATTATAGTGAAAAAACACTGCAAACCCCAGTTATTTTATTAATAAATTGCAAGGAAATTGCATCATTGATCTGGAAGGAAACCTAATAGGGATATTCAAAAAAACCCTTGGCTTCGACTCCTTTAGCTCTGCAACTCGTACTCCATAGTGAATTGTGGATTCAACCCTCCTGAAGTATACAATCGGCCACCTTGAACCCTAGCAATTCGGCCCTCTAGAAGATTAGTATTCTACTACAAACTCATGGGAGCTATCTGAGACTTACTGCATATCATAATTATGAAGAAGGTTGAAATTTTTTATTTGGTTAAGCCCTAATTTTTGTGAAAAAATTGTTGGACAAAAGACTGGTCTAAGGCACATATTTGGCCTGGTTTGAGGCCCATACCGAGGCATAATTTCAACGTCTGTTGAAATCCTTTTTGAGGCAGACCCCTATAGTTGACATATTTAGTACTATGCCAAATATACAAAAACTCTCTGGTGCTCACGGTGGCTTGAAAATGAGGGTTTCTTGTATGTAAACCTCTATGAGACCATAAACTGTAAAATTCAAGATGGAAAGAGGATTTTATTACTCTACACTCAATTCAAACGAACATAGGGTTTTCTATATGTAAATTGTAAACCACTATGAGACCATAAACTGTAAAATTCAAGATGGAAAGAGGATTTTATTACTCTACGCTCAATTCAAACGAGTATTCAAACCTTTGTATTACATAAGTATACCAGGGTACATGTTATCTATTAATGGAAATGAAGTAATTAAGGGACAACCATAAATTTCGTTCTTAGAAATTAGTTAAAGAGGAGTTTTCCAATTATAATCTCCATTACCCAGGCTAGTTACGAATCCTTGAAGTCCTCTTTATAAATATTGGTTCATCTCAAATTGAATTGAGGCCAGTCTTTATTGAAACACCCTTGCAACCCATGTACAAAATATAAAGACAGATGAACATAAAAATAATGGCAGGAATAAAACCTCCGAGCTAATTAGTGAACATAAATTTCAATGAAAATAAAATCAACTCCTCAGGGTAGTGCCCATGGAGTTGGGTAAGTTGACGCAACTCCAGTGGCTTTGCTTAGCTTATAATCAACTGATTAGTGGCAGCAACACGAGCTTGCCCATTCTTACTACTCTTCCTCCCTATGAGAACTCATCTTATACTATAATAAAATCACGGGACGTTTGTCCTCTTCTATTTGCTAGCCCTCTAAAATCATGAGTATGGTATACTTGGGCTTCAATGATTTAATAGGCGAAATACCTCCACATATTGGAAATATAACTAGTTTAACATTCCTTGAGTTAGAGGTGAATCATTTTACCAGAGAAATTCCTTCTTCACTTAATAAGCTTCAAAGACTGGGGAGGTTATATTTGAGTTCCAACAATCTACAAGGAAACATTCCAATGGAATTTGGGGAACTCAAACGCTTATGGGTTTTATCTATCAGGGAAAACAATCTGTCCGGAAGAATCCCTGAATCCATTGCCTACCTCCAGTAGCTATAATATCTAAATCTTAGGCAAAACCAGTTATCAGGTACTATACCTACAACTTTAGGGAAATGTGGGAATTTTTTACTTTTAGACCTATCTTTTTTTTTTCCAGAAAGAAAAAATGTTAATTCTATTAGATCATTAGAAGAGAAATACATTCATCCTATCTATCAAATGATATCAAGAAGGAAATAAAAAAAAATCAAAACCATCATCCTTTAATAGGATAGAGCCATGAGTGGATGATCAAATTTCATATGACTGTAAAGTATGAAAACCCACACACATCTAACATAAAGTTGCGAATCTGGAACCGTGCCAGATCCAAATCAACAGTAGATCCCCACAGACCAAAAATTAAATACAGGATGAGCACTAAAGCAGTCTAGCATGAGATACATATATTGGAGTGTCGTTCCATCGGCAGAAATTAGAGAAAACATATATGTACAAAAGCTAGGTACCGAAACAAAACCTTCATAAAACTGTAAATTCAATGACAGTAGCACCAAAATAAAAAAGGAGAAAGATATATATACAACTGGCTCTCTTGCAAAAACAAGCTCACTTGCAGTTGATAAAACATTAGAAACAATGAAGAAGCTCAAAATTATCAAAAGGCAGATGGAATAGATCATAGCCGGCTCGCTTGAAATCCTAAGCTCACTTGCATAAGATTAATTATTGTAGGAGCTATGGTACCAGAAACTGGAATGATTTGACCAGAAGAGAATCCTTGAAAAAGGATATCATAATCTCACCATAGGGAAGATAGAGGCCTTTTTTGGATAAAATATCCACCCCAGAGTTATTTTCTCTGTAAATGTGATCCCATGACACCCCCTAAAACTTCTAAAATAGGTATTTCATTCTGTCAATCCATCCCTTTATGCCATGAATGAGGAGATCAGGTACCCCCGAGATGCCATTTATGATGATTTTGGAATCACTGTATACATTAATAATAGGAAAATTTAGATTGTAAACAACTAGTAGCCCACTCCAGAGGGCCATGAGTTCAGCTTTGTTGTTCGATCCATGACCACCATTCCAGTATATGTGATATCTTTCTACCTCCTACAGCTTAATCCAAGCCTCACATTTGCATACACCATGTTGTTGTGCACCATCAAAGTAAATTGTCAGAATGATAATAGGGTGTGGCCTGATACGCTTGGATAAGTCATGTGGGAGACTGAGGGATGACGGCTGGGCATCCAACAAAGTCATGATGGCGCTATGAATCATATCTTTGTTAGAAAGTATCCCTTCAAATATAATGTGATTTCTAGCACACCAAAACTCCCACAGTAAGAAAAAAGGCAACACTTTATATTTTCCTTTAGTGGCCCCCCATATCTTATTAGAGTTTATATAGTCATCAGGCCACCAATAAGGATCCTCCAAATAACCATAAAAGAGTGACCAAATACTGATGGCAAAAGAACATGAGAAAAATAAGTGTGATACTAACAGAAAGGACACCTCCCCGGGCCCTGGAATCCCCGTTTTGAAGACCATCCCATGTTAATATTTTGCATTTCTATAATAGCCATACAAATAGTAGGATCTTAGAGGGTATATTCCAACTCCATAAATGATAAAAGGGAGAAAGAGTGGCAGTCGAATTATGATGTTTAAAGATGAAATAGTACGTCTCCTTGACCTACACAGCATTCCCCACTATATGTCTGTTTCAAGACAGATGATCACCACCTCCATACCAGGATAAACCTGCTGATTTTAATCCATTCAATACAGATTTCCATTCCATTGTATACTACCCAGATAAACCCAGCAAGGCAACCGATTTCCATATTCTAGATCCAAGTGTCCAACATTGAATAAGTTGTGTGAATGTATAGAAGCCTTGATGGCTCAGCCTGTGAGCTAGTCTAGGGGAAATAGTAATACTCTCATCAAGGCCTATGATCCTGTCAATCCCCACATAGATACTTTTCCCATTAACAAATTTCCACACAAGGTTCTGAGACATATATGACATAATTTTAATGAAGCTTCTCCTAATCTGAGACTGTGTTTAATGAATAGGATAATCACCCTGGTATATAGAAAGTATAGGAGCTCCTTCAGTGTATTTACATGCGATGATTTGTGACCAGATCCCAATGCCCTTTAAAGCTCGCTAGAGCGACTTAATAAGAAGAGAATTTGAGAAAAAACAGAGGTTTAAGAGACCCCAGCCACCATATATTTTTGGCATCGTGACGATGTCCAATCTACAAAGATGAATTTTCATATTGTTTTGTGCACCAAACCATATGAAGTGCGAAATAACTAAATTGATCTTGTCTACTGTATATGTAGGAAGATAATATAAATGAGTCCAATAAACAGAACTGTGACAAAACAGCTTGCACCAAAATAGATCGACCTCCCAGAGACAAATACTTATTGGACCATTTCATAATTCTATTTCGGAACTTGTCAACCAACCAGGTCCAGTCCTTTACCCTGTATGCACATGGATTTAAGAGAAAACCCAAATAGGTGAATCCCATCATAATATGAGATTTTTTTGCCCCCATAAAGTCTGCAATGAAATTGATTTCATCTATATTTCTAGAATCATATAAAAGAAAGGATTTGTCTTTGTTGATGATAGACCAGTTGTAGCTCCAAAACGATACAACATATAATAAAGATAAAACCATTTATTTCTGAGTAACCTACCAAAATCTAATAATTCATCAACAAATAGAGAGTGGGAAATGCAAACCGCCAGAGAGAAGGAAAGCCCTTCAAAATATCTAGCATTTTTGGCCATTTTCATCAGATTGTTGAAACCGTCCATAATGAGGATGAAAATGAGCGGAGACAGTGCATAGCCTTGTATGAGTCCCCTCTCAGTAGAAAATAAGTTTGATGGAAGTCCATTAATTAAGACTGCATATCTGACAAATGATACACAAGCCATGATCCACCGAATAGAAGGCATAGATAACCCGATCTTCAGAAGAATAAGCCTGATAAAAGACCAGTCTGTAGTGTTATAAGCCTTATGAATATCAATCTTCATAATCATCGCCTCCCATTTGTTCACATGAAAAGAGTGCATTACCTCTTGAGCAATAGCCACAACATCATGAATTGACCTCCCCTTCAAGAAGCCATATTGTTCCACAGATATACAAGAAGATAAAACACCTCAGATCCTATTAGAAAATATTTTAGATGAGATCTTGTATACAACATTACATAATGCTTTGGGGCGAAAGTCAGAAAAGAATATGGGATCAGATGTCTTGGGAATAAGGGTCAAGAAAGTGGAATTCATCCCCCAGTACATAACCCATAATATTAACTTGTTCAACTACAGTAAGCAGCTCATCCCCCAACAGCTCAAAGAAATGAATGTAAAATTGCACAGGCCAGCCATCTAGGGTTGGGCTTTTATCATGGGAAAATGATTTAAGTACCTCTTCAACCTCATCTCTAGTCACCACTTTTGATAAAATGTCATTTGCATTCTGATAAAACATGATAGGCATCTGTTCAAGAACCCAAGTTTGGCATCAATAATCAATATCCTTATCAGTTGCGTAGAACTCTAAGAAGTGTTGGGTCACTTGTTGGATTTCATCATTTTTATACTTCTTTTCACCATCCAGAGTCTCAGTATGATAGATAGAATTTTTATTTCTCCTTCCATTTTCATGTTGGTGAAAAAAAATTGTATTTAAATCACCCTCTTTTAACCACTGTAATATGTTTTTGAGCTTCCATGCCATTTCTTATATTTTTAAAATTTCCAGTTTACGATTTTCAAGGCCCTCCAAACTATTATATATCATCTGATCTGGGGAGTGTATCCTCTTTTCATCATATATCTGTGCAATTTTACCTTCAATCTCATTCATCTCCCTTTGCAGAGCCTCCTTCTTATTCCTTTCCCACTGTTTCACTATAATCTTTTATTGTGGTAGCTTTCCAGCAAAAATTTCCCAACCTCCCAAACTTCCATTTGGATCCTCCTTACCCCAGAAATTTCGAACAATTCTATTGAATTCGTGATCATCCAGCCATACATGATTGAACTTAAATGGTAGCCCTCTCCATTTATGTTCACTCCTCCATGATAATACAACATTCATATGATCTGATATAGATGAAGAGATCACCTGGGATCTCAGATTCCCAAAGAGCATACAAAGAGATTCTTTGACCATGATCCGGTCAAGTTGTTTTCTAATGTATTCCTGTGACTGTCGCCTATTTGTCCAAGTTGTAACCATAGGAACAGGTTTAACATCCACCATACCCGCATCATAAAACATACCTCTGATTTTATCAGCAAGTGGGTCCAACCACGCTTTCAGACCCTATGATTCAGCAGCATTCAAGGTTGAGTTAAAATCACCAAAAACAATGAGGTTGTCAAAATTAAGAATCCTGGAAGAAAGCATAAGATCCCAAAAACATGCCCGATTATAACAGGGCGCATAAAGATTGATTAGTATAATATTTGTGGAATATCCTTTAATAGATCCATATAGCAAGATTCTGCAGAAAAAATTGAACGCTTGAAAACTAACCAATAGAGGGTTCCATAAAACCATCATACCACCCACCCGTCCAATAGAATCCATGCCAACCCAGTCTAATGCTCAATAATGTAGAGATGGCATGTGAACGATTACACAGTGTTTCTTGAATTAAAGCCACGCATGGTTGAACCTTAGAAAATATATCTCAGAGACGTATATGCTTAGAGGGGTCTTCCATCCCCCTTATATTCAGTGATACGATGGAATTCATTTGTGTACCATTCTTGGGCTGCTTGCTCTAAGGACCTGAATATCATCGATGGCAGAAATAGGAACCTGCCAAAAATCACATAAGTCTCCCTGGAATAATGATTTAGATTTGAGACGACCCCGAAATGTGTCATGCCTGATTTTGATTTCTTCCTAATAGTAATATTGGAGGCTAACTCCAGGGAGATGGAGGGTTGGGGATCCATCAGGGCTTTATCAAATATAGTCAAGGTAGCGAGGTCAAGTTGTAGATTACCAAGTAAATATTCTAAGCCATTTCTGACTATGTTTTATGGAGATTCTGGACTATCACCCAGTTCATGTTCATGAGAGGAATAAGGAGATGCCCATTCTAGAGGGGGCATAGATGGAGAAACATATGATGGCTCATTTGAAAACAAAAAAAATAGGAGGATTAGCAATAGAAGGTGCAATTTCATATGACATAATAGGAGGATCAGCTTTATAAGGTACAATTGCAGCTAGTATAATAGGAGGATCAACATTTGTTAGTACATTTGCAGACGGCATAATAGGAGGTTCGGAAATTTTATCAATCAAGTCATTGACAGGATTTACTTTAAATGTTTCGGCGCCAATCGTAGAAGTAGCTTTAGCCAGAGGGGGAAGATCAATATGAGCATTACGAGGAGCTAGGGTGTTGTTTGTGACAGTTTTGCAAAATGAGGAAGGGTTGAGGCTCTAATACAAATGAGATTAGGTAGAACTATCACTATCCGATGATGGAATTGAAGACTTACCCGATAAGTTCGAGCTGAAAGAACCCATCGGATCACCCAATTTTTGCTGCCATGTGATCCTCTCCCGCACCACTTCATGTTCTGATAAGGACATCTGCTATGTAAGTGTCTAGTTTGATGACATATTAAGCATCAGAATGACACGCCCCAATAGTCCACCCATTGCCAATGTTTACGTTGTCCCCAGATAAGATCAACGTCCCCTGGAAAACCACCAGCAAAAGATACCTCCACCAGTATCCATGCGATACGCTTATCATTGGTACCCAGAATTCTAGGGTCAATATGATTTGTACACCCAATACTATTTCCTATAGTGTTAAGAGCTTTGAGGGTCTAGAATTCCAACGATAATCCCGACAGCTTCACCCACACTAACTTGCTTTTTGGAGCCTCAATCACTGGATTAAAACCGAGAAACCAGGGCATAAGCTACATGAAGCTACGAATTTTAACCCATGTTTGGCTCGGAATCTTATTACAGTCATCTTTGTGCATGAAATGCATGCTAAACTAGCACCCCATCATTCTACTAACTTTTGGGTTGTAACCTAGTAAAGGGCACCAGAATATCTTAACCCATTCGACCATATCCACCTCCCCCATATCTGAGAAGAGCCAACTGCTGATCAAGGTTATTTTTTGAAGACTTGCAACGTGACACCATAAATCATCATATTCAAAAGTAACCTGTTTTACCTCTGGTGTAGGTCTGTATACATATTCCTTTTGTTTTCTATTACACCTTAAATGTCCCTAAGTATTCCTCGAATGAGTCTCTTCTAGAAGAATACCACAACACTTCTCTGGCTTCTGCAAAACTGAGTTCTGTGCTTGAGCACAGGTCTGTGCAATTAAGAGGCTATCCACGTCATCCCACCATGTAGACTCATTAGCCTCCATGTGTTCCTTTTTAGCAGCCATAGTGGCAACGATGAACGCCCCATGTGCAGATGTATCAGACGAAATAATATCATATGCATCCGTCATCGTCAACGACTAATAATGGACCCAAATCCCGCAATATTTAATAATAAGAATACACCGCCTCAGAATATGGATAATAGATAGGGAATAGAGAGTTTTGAACCCCTCCCTTTAAATATCCTACTGACAACAAGAGGACATGTGGTGTACTTCCCACCCATACAAATTAAGGCACTAGCACCAAAAGCACGCCAGCTATGGCTATATCAGGAATTTAATCAGAGATCATATGTTCCATAAATATGATACACCCACCCGATCTCGAGGATATCTAGGACAACAACATATGTGCGAAATATAGCCAGGAGACCTTATATCCTAATACCAAAAATGTCTACTTCAGAGGATAAAGCAAGATATGGTTAACTATCCATAAAGAGGATACACCAACCCAATCAGTACGAGGTCCAAGATCATTTAATTCCGCGCATATTAGTTTCTAGGAATTTAATATCAATGACGTCCCAGTACAAGACACAACCCACTTCCACACCTCCTAATAGATCTATATTGGATACTTGGCAGTTGTACCAACAAAGCAGTTAAGAGTAATAAAATTGGGAAGATTGAAGCAGAAACCAGGCACCAGAAATAGCCAATTTTCTGGAATAGAAGAAGCAGGTAGGTAGTATAACCAGAAAAAACCAGAGATGAGTATAGGTTCTAATCTAACCAAACTGACAACGGCAACAGCAACAACATCCCTCACATTACCACCACCGAAAGCAAAGTTGGAACTCAAAATATTTGCAGGGCCGAGAGATAATGAATGAATCCAAACATTTACGCCAAATGATGGGGCATTTAGATAGATATGTCAAAATAATATTTACCACAGACTTAGATGCTTATCAATAAGAATAATATTCCCATTGTTTTTCATTGATCACCTTTATCAGATATCTTAAATGCATAGAAAATATTGCAAGCAAAATGTAGATAGCAATGATAACATAGATAAAAATTTGAATTAGCATAAAATGTTCAGATGTCATACTGCAATTCCCCACAATAAACCAACAACCATACTCCAGACAAGAACCCCCCACACCTTCATGTCGATTTCATATTTATCAAATGACCATACTTTCAACTTGCATGGTAAACCACTCTGACAGGATGAAAGGAAGTTAGAACAGAGAATGTAAAACAAGACAAGCTGGCATTCACAATATCCCTCCTATCCTCCTATATTCTAGATTACTTCCAGTAGAAACATACCCAATCTCTGTACAATGATATTCATGCAGTATAACCATGTCAGAAACTCACCCAGCTATATCCTAACCCCATAGAAGCTACAGACATTTACAAAATACGAAACCTAACTGCTCCAAGTGAACCAAATATCCTCCATGAAATAGGTGTACAAGAAAAGACAAGGCTACCTACCAGCCTGAAACTTCACATAGAAGCTCCTGAAGGAAATTGCTTCAAAGTGTTCCGGAAACCTCGCCTCAACTGAAAATTCCAACGAGAAATAGTGGAGGAGTTTGCTTGAAAATTCAGGCTTCAATACACTCAGAATTGTTGCTACACTACCTGGGATAAGCTCTCTAACACCTTACCCTTGATGTAAGTTTCCAAGGTCCCTATCATATAACAGGATTTGCAGGCACATACCTCTAGAGGTGGGAGGCCTTGTAAATTTGTTTATAGGTTTCACAATTTTAAACAATTTATTAAATGGCACAATACCTTCAGGGAGAAACTCTAAATGCTCATCTATTTAAATGTTTATTTCAATGAACAATGTAATACATAGCATATAATGCAAAGAGCACCTATATATCTGGTTGTGTTCATTTTTTGTATTTTTTAATTGAGAACATAGCCCACAGAATAAAATTTACCTTTTAAAAAAGTCGTTTTCGAGACTTACCTGGCTAGATATCCAATCTATTGCTGATGCTCACAGTGGCTCGAAAACAGTAGTGCTCCAGTGTACAGGTTTGCAGAATGTCGGGGGAGACAAGATTTTGGGGTTTTTTTATAAGAATAAAACTCTCGAATGAAAGTTAAAAAAACTCTAGGCAGAGAGTTTTACAACTCTCATCCAAGAGTTTACCAGAGAGTTTACCTGAGATTTTATGTTAATAAAACTCTCGGACGAGAAAATAATTAACTCTCGTCTGAGAGTATTTTAACTCCGGTCAAGCCCAATTTAACTCTCGGGAAAAACACTAAAAATCTCTCGGATCAGAGTTCTAAAAACTCTCATTCGAGAAATTGAGTTGACTATTTTCTCGAACGAGAGACTAAAAATTTCACCCAAATTTTGGCCATCTGCCAAAAGTGTTTCCCAACTTCAGGATTTCACCCTTTTCCATTGAAATAGATACATTGATTTAAATATATACGTTATTTCCTAATTCTATTTGATTATTTTCACTAGATGCATTGATTTATGTGTTATAGTAATTCAACCATAAATAAAATACTTGAAATTTCATCTTATGTAAGATGTTTGCTTCTTCGAACCTTAGGTCTGTTGATCGCTATGTGCCTGCTTCGTTGCCCTGCACAGCCAGTGCATGGGCGTTGCCCTCACGGCCCTCCGTGCTGCAGCCTCGGCCCCCTCGGCCTCAGGAGCTCTCGATCCATCCTGGATCTGATCGGATCTGCCCTTTAGGCTCCTGATCTCGCCTCTGGCCCCTTCAGAGCTGCGCCCCCTCTACTCTAATCTGTTGCTCGTCCTTTTTTCGGATCTGCTGCCCAGATCCTTTGTTGCGCCTTGGTTCTGACTCTGCTCGGTCTCGGCGATGCCTCACTTGTCTGGAGCAAGAAGGGTGTGCTTCTGATCTGGACTATGGAGACCCAAGGCTCGCCTCTTGGGCCCTCTCAGTCTTCTCCCCCGGATGACTCAGCCGCTTTCTCTTCCTTGATTGCTTCGTTGCCTAAGAAGAAGAAGCCTGACGCCTCAAAGTTCATTAAGAAGCTCGACGATGTTCTGGAGGTAAATCTACCTCCTGAGGGACCGATCCAGGTTGCCTTGTCTCTTGCAGATCGTGCCCTGGTGGGTCAATTTACGGGTCTCTGGCCCTCACCTAAATCAACGGAAAACTGGGTCGTCAAGAATTGGATTCCGCTGATCAAGAATAAAGTCACTTCGTACTTTCTTGGAAGAGGCTACTTCCTGTTTGAATTCAATACTAAGGAGGATAAAGACCTGATCTTCAGAAATGGACCCTATTTCATGGGACCTCAGGGTCTCTACCTCAACAAATGGACCCCAGACTTTGATCCGGCTGTGGATGTTCCGTCAGCAGTCCCCGTTTGGGTTCGGCTTCCTAATCTTCCGGTTCACTGTTGGAACTGGGACTCCCTCAAACATATTGGCAACACATTGGGCAAGTTCATAGACAGAGCCAACAACAACGATCAATATGATTGCGCCCGGATCTGTGTCGAGGTAGACCTAGAGGTGGGTCTTCCGGAGGCCATCAAACTAAAGGTGGGAAGCTGGATGCATGTTCAAGTTCTGGACTACGAACAACTCCCTTTCAAATGTCGCAAATGTCACATTTACGGCCATTTTGCTAGAGGATGCATGAATAAAAGAAAAGCAGAAAAAGGAAAGGAGGAAGGATGGA
Organism: Pinus albicaulis; assembly: GCA_034641835.2. Classification (NCBI taxonomy): domain Eukaryota; kingdom Viridiplantae; phylum Streptophyta; class Pinopsida; order Pinales; family Pinaceae; genus Pinus; species Pinus albicaulis. The sequence continues at coordinate 42,985 of JAXQQM020077802.1, forward strand.
ACCAAGTTAAGAGGTCAAAGACAAACCACAAGAAATCCGGGACACAAGGATCTCAACCTGCCGCTGCCCAAAATGTATCCTCGTCAAGAAGTCAAGAAAATAGATACGAGATCCTAAGCTCTGCGGAAGAAGCTCCCAGGGAAGAGGAGAGGCCTGTCAAACCAGCAGAAAAATCGACCTCAGCAGGAATAAGACCCGAAGAGAGCATCATGGCAAGGGACAAAGAAAACCAAATAGAAACCTCCGAGGAGGAACATGACTCAGAGGAGTCCGAGGAAGATGGAGAAATCGGAGACACGCAGACTTCGGTTAGAAGATCTGCAAGGGGCCAAAAATCTGCAAGAGAAAAGAGAGATCAGGAAACCTACAAAGACAAGCTCCAGGGTAGCCAGCCCACACTGGAAAAACTCCTCAGCAAGAATCCAAAGATGGTTAAAAATCAAGCTCATGGCTCCAGGGGAGCCTCTCATCAAAGAAACAAATGATGAAGACCATCTCCTGGAACTGCAGAGGAATGGGGAGTAAAGTAAAAGAAGAAGCAGTGAGAAGTCTAATAAGAAGAGAAACCCCGGACATTCTTCTGATCCAGGAGACTAAAATGGAGGACAAGGAGTTCCTCCAAACCAGCAAAAAGTTTTGGAAGGGAAGCAACGGACTAGCAGTATCATCAAGGGGAGCCTCTGGGGGATTGGGCTCTCTCTGGAACCCCCTCAAGTACAGACTGGTCACGGAGGTGCACAATAGCCATTGGCTATTCTTGAAGCTACACTTTGTAGAAACAAGGGAGACTATCTTCCTGTTCAATGTCTACGTACCTAATAATATAGGGGAGAAAAGGGAGTGCTGGGACTCCATTAGACAACTGGCGGAGACTGAGAACCTGGGAAACCTCATTATTGCAGGTGACCTAAACATTACTCTACGCTCGGTTGAAAAGCGAGGAGGCACAATCGTAAGGGACCCAGCAAGAGAGTGGGTGGAAGACCTCATGCAGGACTGGGATCTGCTCGATATCCCTCCAGATAACGGTAAGTACACCTGGACCAATAAAATAATAGGCCCTGGTCATATTGCTGCTAGACTTGATAGATGTTTGGTGCAGAGTTATTTTCTTTTTCTTGGATTAGAATCCAGATTGCACATCCTTCCATGCAGTGTCTCAGATCATAAGCCCATTTTGTTAGAGATGTCAGGCCACAAGGATCTGGGTCCCATCCCATTCAGGTTCAACGCTCTATGGGTTAAGGAGCCCGAGTTTTTTAATTTGGTTCAGGACAGCTGGAAAATGCCAGTGAAGGGTTCTCCCTTCTTCATCTGGGAAGAAAAGCTTAGAAGATTGAAAGCTGCCCTCAAAACATGGGCCAAAGCTCTTCCCACCCCTGCTCAAGAGAGAAAGCAAGCCCAAGACAATCTTATTCAGCATCAAGCCCAAAGTGAGGATGTAGAAATCACCACTGAAGTTTTAGACAAGGAGGCGGAGCTTCAACAAATCTACCACAAAGCCTGCCTCACAGAGGAAGAGCACTGGAGACAAAAATCTAGGAGTCTATGGCTCAAAGCGGGAGATAGAAATTCTGCCTTCTTCCATAAACAAGCTCAAGCAAGGAAAAGTTTTAATTCTATAGCAGAAATCAAAGATGGCAATTTGATTCACAAGGACAATGAGAGCATAAAGAAGGCAGCTTTCAACCACTTCCAAAACCTGTACAAAGAAGAGGGTGAGTCTGATCCAAATTCAAAATTTTTGGAGGCGATACCCTCAAGGATCTCCCCTTTTATTAATCAGCAGCTCGAAGTAAAGATTTCCATCCAAGAAATAAAAGAGGCTCTAGACAACATGGAGCCTGACAAAGCCCCAGGCCCGGATGGCTTCATGGCCAGATTTCTTCAAACTTGCTGGCAGATAGTGGAGAAAGATCTTTACAAGATGATCCTGAAATCACAAAATTGTCAAAAAATTGGGGGCAGCACCAACTCTGCCTTTCTTGCCCTTATTCCCAAGAAAAAGGGTGCAAAATAATTCAACCGGTTTCGCCCAATCTCCCTTTGCAACATTGGATACAAACTAATTACAAAGGTAATTGCAAATAGATTAAAAGGCATCCTTCCAGCAATCATACCTAAGAATCAAGGTGGATTTGTTCAGGGGAGACAGATTGTCGACAACTACATCCTGGTGCAAGAGGCGATACATTCAAGCCAACTTCGTAAAGAGAAGGGTATGGTGATCAAATTAGACCTGGCAAATGCCTTCGACCGTGTCAGGCAAAGTTTCCTATGGGAAGCCTTGAAAAAGTTTGGCTTTGGACTGGGGTTTGTAAATTGGATTCGAGCTTGCATTGCTGACCCTTGGATTTCCCCCTTGGTGAATGGGAGGGCAGCTGGCTTCTTCAAAGCTTCAAGAGGGCTCAGGAAAGGCTGCCCCCTCTCTCCACTGCTTTTCGTTCTCCAAGTTTCTACTCTAAGCTTCTTCCTAGATCAGAAATTGGCAGACCAGGAGATCTTGGGGCTTAATATAGCCAGAGGGGTGAAAAATGTAAACCATACTCTATTCGCAGATGACACCCTCCTTCTAGGGGCTGCCTCAGCAAGATCTACCTTAAGGTTTAAGGAGGTGTTAGATGATTTTAGTGAAGCTACAGGAAGCAGCTTAAACAAAGGTAAATGTAAAGCTTTCTGTTGGAATATTTCTGTTCCCACCCTTGCTGCCATCTCCAGAATTTTGGGTTTTACTGCCACTCTCAGCTGGTCCTCCTTCATCTACCTTGGCCTTCCCATCTTTCGCAATCTGGTTTGCAGTAGAGACTGGGCTCCTCTATTGGACAAATTCAAGGCAAAAATTCAGGCTTGGGGTTTCTCTTGGTTAAACCTTGCAGGCAAAACCGTCCTAATCAAATCAGTGCTCAGCAGTCTCCCCATATTTCAATTTTCTGTGCTCCTAGCACCCTCTGGCGTTATAAAAAAAATTGGAAGCCTTCATCCACAAGTTTTTTTGGAAAGGGGGCAATCTCAATGACAGAAAAATCCCGTTGGTCAGCTGGGAGAAAATTTGCAAGCCTTTGATGGAAGGAGGCCTTAACTTCAAAGATTTTGGCTTCCAAAATATTGCCATGGGGGCCAAGCTCTTATGGCGAATCATATCTCCGCATCCAGGCTGGGCGCAAAGAGCCCTTTGGAGGAAATACCTCACGGGGAAAAGGATAAGATCACTGGATACTTCTCTTCCCACGACTGGATCGCACCTGGTCAAACGCTGTCATAAGGCAGTCTCTCTTATCAAAGATCGAGCGTTCTGGATACCGGGCAATGGTAAGGACATTAAGATCTGGGATGACAGCATCATGCTGCATCCTCCCATAGCATCGCACAGCTCCCTCCACGCACTGCGACAGTGGTTGGATAACGCAGGGTGTGTTACCCTTTGGGATATTTCATTGTGGACAGACAACTGCTGGCAGCGTTGGAACCTTCCCCCCATACCTCCAGAGTTAACGCAGGCCAGTCAAATCCTGCTATCATTGTTAAATGGCAAAGCGCCCCTACGCACAGGCAAAAAAGATGCACGGGGATGGGGAGCTGCCCCAGGTAAGTATTCAGTCGCGCAAGGTTACAAATGCCTGCAAGAACGCCCCTATGTCGCCCTCGACCCAGCAGTATGGAAGGGGCTGTGGAAATACAAGTCGATGCCAAAGGTAGACATTTTCTGTTGGTTACTTTGCCACAGAGGAATCTTAACAGAGGATAAACTGAAGAAAAAAGGCTTTCAAGGCCCATCTAGATGCCATCTATGCTGCGAAAATGAAGAGAGTGCTCAGCACATCATCCTGGATTGTAAATTTGCAAGAGAAATCTGGCAGACCCTCTTGAACTATTGGAAAACAGAATTCTCTCTTCCTGTGCACATTTCTGACATATTTGCTAACTGGCAGATTTGCTATCCAGGAACTCTTCCAAAAAATGAAAATTTTAAAGCAGCATGGTTCACTTTGCCAAAATTCATATGCTGGAAAATCTGGCTTGAGCGCAACAGAAGAGTGTTTAGGGATGAAAAATTAAATCCTCAGCGCATCTCCATCAAAGTCAAAAGCCTCTGGAAAGAAAATTTGGGTGAGCACTTATCGGAAGTGAACTTATCACAAACTGATCTAGATTGGGGTGGCTCGTTGGGCCTACACTTCTCTGGCGAAGCAAGGCAACACGAGAATATAAAAGAGTGGCAATTCAGACGGAAGGAACATGAACTATCAAACTTGCTCACCAGACAAGCCAGATACTGTTTATTCTTCGATGGGGCAGCGAAAGGCAACCCCGGTTTGGCTGGGGCAGGAGGAATTATAAAGAACAAGGAGGGCATAATTGTGACCAAGTATGCCTGGGGTCTTGGACATTCCACCAGCATCCAAGCTGAAGCCTTGGCACTGCTGCAGGGGCTTAAGCAAGCAAAGGCCATCGGCACTTCAGAATTAAGTGTTATAGGAGATTCTCAGTCTATCATTAAAATTTTAGTGGAGGATTCCTCTCCGGCAGATCTTAGATTGGCTAGAGCAGTTTTAAGAATTAGAAGCATGGTGAAATCTTTTCGAACTGCAAGCTTCCTCCATGTATTACGAGAAAACAATAAAGATGCAGATTTGGAAGCCAACAGGGCAGTGTCCCTTCCAGAAGGCTCTCTTCTGGTAGACGAAACTGAGGAGTGGGATTCTATTCCATAAATCTGCAATGTTTTTCTGCATCATTTTGCATCAGTTTGTGTGTTTATATAAGTTAGGAAAAATAACGAAGATAGACTCTCTAGCCTCGTGTAAAAATTGTGGATTCCCAAAGCTTGGGGCCTACGAGCAGACCATGGAAGAAAGACTAAGGGCTAGGCCCGACATATTGTAACCAATGAAGGCATTTGGCCACTTTTTAATACAAACTCATACCCGTTCTTGTAAAAAAAAAAAAAAAAAAAGATGTTTGCTTCTTCAAACTGTAAAATATTTGTAATTGACTACATTCTTATTATTCACATTTTCCATCATTCAACACTATTTGTCACTTTGCATTCAAACAAGGTAATAGAAAATAACTACCATTGAAAATTACTTGGGGCTTAAAATTCTAAGAATCACAATGATTGACTTTAGAGAAAGCTGTTATTAATATTGGAGAGAAAGAGAGACAATGTATGGTGTTTACTACAATAAATCGAGTTTAATATTTGAATGGTCTACGATTTCAACCACCATTTTCATATGATCGATATAAAAAATGGAAAAAATAATAGGTGTGACAATAAGAATAATAGAGAAAAATAATTTTAGATTGATCACGATGAAGACTATTTGTAATTGACAACATTATTATTATTCACATTTTCTATCATTTAACATTGTTACATTGTAACTTTGTATTCAAATCAACATTAAAGAAAGAGATAAACTGAAATTTTGTGTGATCACACACGACTGAAACCCTAAGTGTCCACAACCTGAATATATATTAACTACAAAACTATCAAGTGCCAAGAGGGATCAAATCTCTTGAGGTGCAAACCTTTCCTCAAGTTTTGGACTAAAAAAATAGGTTTTCATCTTGATCCATTTGACCCCTTTCGATGCTTAATAGATCTAGAGTTAAGATGGATCTAGGTTAGTATGTAATTGATAAATATTTTTGGTAAATTATACATGAAAGAAAGATTTAGCCAGCGTTTGAAAATTATGAATCTATACACATTTTTATGAATTCAAGTAAAATTAAAGGCCCACATGGTTGAGGTAGGACATTTGTGTTGAGGTAAGATTTTTGGTAAATTATACATGAAATTAAGATTTAGCTTACATTTGAAAATTTGAAATTGTAAGAATTTTTATGTATTCAATTAGAATTAAAGGATAATAGCTAAGACATTGCCTAATATACATGGTGGAGCACTACCAAAAAGGTTGAGGTGGACGGGCACAGACACAAAGCATAGATGCAAGGCTGAGTGAAAGAGACCATGTGAATGTTGCATGTTATGGAATATCATGGTACTCATATAAATTCATCAGAGAATTAAGTTGAAAATGTAAAATTGAACCTTAGGAGGTTGAAAAAGAAAAAACCAAATATTTAGTAATAAATCTCATGGTCTATAGTTCTTTGCATACACAAAGGAGAATGGGGATTTGGGTTCACACATGTACAAGGAGTGACTCTTCATATTTCATCTATTTAAAATTATTTTGCAAACACACAACCATGATGGATTATGCATCCAATAATAGATATCAAAAGGATATTTTCCTACCATTGAGTGGAATAGAAAAGAAGTCAACAACTATGAAAGAGAATAATTTGATGCTCTTGACAGAAGGCACTGGGAAAAATATGACTTTGCCTAGCAACATCAGTGGATTTCAACATTTAAAAATGAAATACAATAGAGGATCTGATGAAGGCATTGGATAATTATATGAAGAGCCTTTAGCCTCTAACAAGGTATTTCTTATTAAGAATTAATTTAATATGAATATGTTAGAAGGTGGGTGTATTGTTGATCATTTAAATGAGTTTAACATAGTCACTTGTTAAGTAAATTTATATAGGAGTAAAATGTGATGAAGATGTTAGGGATCTTACGTTTTGTGCTCATTACTAGAAATATGGAATGGCTTGGACATTTCTATGAGTAACTCTATCATTAGTTCAAGCATTTTAAAATTGATGATGTTGTTAGTGTTATCCTTAGGAAATGTGATGGAAAAGCACAAGTGAGACATCAAGTAACATGTTGACTATGGAGAACAAGGGAATATAAAAGGAAAGAGAATAACCCAGGGAATCGTAGGAATTCCAAGAAGAGTAGATATGAATTGAGAGGGAAGTTGGAGTTTTGGCATTACAGGAATAAATGACACTTATAGCAATATTTTTAGTCTTAGAAAAGAGAACAAGTAGATGGACAAAATGAGAAAAATCAAGAAGTAAATATAGCAAGTGAGGTGTTGCAAGATTCTTTAATCCTTTCATTAGATAATATTATTGATTCTTGGGTGTTAGACTTAGGGGCCTCATATGATGCAGGAGCATCAACCCATATGAATTCATTTTCCTTAGACTCAATAAATGGCCATGTAAATTCTTGAGGGATATCATATTTCCCTCATATTTGTAAAATCTTAATGTTGAGACAAGTGTCTTGATTCCATGTTTATGGGTTTTTGGTTTGGTTGATGAGTTGGGCTAATTAGGCCTTTCCAATTGTAATAAGTCAAAGTCGAGTTGTTAGGGAGTAATATTAGGGACATGTGTAAGTAGTTTTGTCTAACTTATGTGTCCTTATGATACAACTACAATTTTTTTGCTATGGTGCATTTTAGAGTAGGCTAGGTACGGCCATTCGAGAGGCTTGCTGGAAGGAAACCTCTCTCATTTCCTTAGGAAATGTCTCATGTAAATGTATATGTACATATATGTGTTCTATAGAGTTTAGTAGATGTGGTTATTGGTTTAGAGGAAATAGGAGGATAGGAAGCTCGGATAGAGCTTGAGATTTGGCATAGTGCTTGAACAAGGTCGTGAGGGCTCAGATAATAAGCCATCAAACAACTCCCCTGTAGATATTTTTTTTTGAACTAATATAAATTTTGATTATTTAGTATTTGTATGATGGTTTATTATTTTTCCTACGTAACTATATTGAAATAACATATGTGGTGGAGATGAATTCTATGATTTTTGTGAGAATTATTTAAATCCTTGCATTTATTTAATGATGGAATGATTTCCTTAATGTGATTTAGCCACAAGAGGGAGTCATGAGAGTGGATTCCTTTTAAACTTGGGAAGACTCAACCCTTAGAGTAATATTGTGGTAGTAGGTAATGTCGACATTGTCTATTTCTTTTTTTAACAAAAAAAATTGGGGTTAAATGGTGCCAATTTTGAACAATCATAATCAAGGAAGTTGGGTGAAATTTGGATTTATGGCCAAATTCCATTCAATCAGAAATACTAGAGGATGAGGAACATCCTTCTCAACTTGCCGTAAATCGTGGTGTTAGACCGCAAACAATGCTAAATTTGTGTTGTTAAGGAAAGGGCCCATTGTAGTAGTTGCAAGAGAAAGGGAAAATTTAGCAAGCCCCTTTGGTGGTGTGTATCAAGAAAGATCCATTGATTAAAATTAAATTTTCCATCGCAAAACCAATTAGTTAGAGGACTTGGTACCAAACCTTAGTCAAGCCTAGAATCCATCGAACATTTAACATTTGGGTGAGAACCTTGACTTCTCCCAACTAAGCTACGTAGGTCAATTGCTCGGGCCAACTAGTGAATCTTTTGGATAGATTATTTAGACCCCAACTATCTCACATATTTCTTGCGATCAAACCTAGTATAAAATATTAGCCATTGGTTTTTCAAAGTAGCCAAGGCTCGTTGTGGTCCTCCTTGTCCATGAAAACTATACACTTGGTCAAGGATACTTGGCTTGGCTTAGGTCAAACCCTAGCTTGGGAATTCAAGAAAGGTATTAGGTATTTTATTTGGGAGGAGGAAGTGAGTGTATTAGCTATTGGACACATTTGCCTAGGAGACAAACCATCAAACTCATAACTAGACCTTCGCTTAGGGAGGCGCTTTTTATTTTGAAGGTGGAATGTTGCATAAAAAATTTGAATTAATTGGGTGAGAATTGGGTTGTATTGTTGAGGTTTCATTTATTTAAGTCACGATTGGGAAGTAAATTGAAAGAGGGATCCATCATCGCCTTTGTTGCATCAAAGTGGTATTAGAAATCATAAGCTCTTTGGGCTTTAAGACATAAAATAAGAATTACAACCAGTAAGAGAAAGAAGATTTTGGAGCAAAACACAGGGGGGACTAAAACTCAGAGGCAAAGACCAGAATATTTTAGAACAAAAAGATATAAACAAGTAGAATATATAAGATAAATAAGAAAGAGGAGAAGAAGTTTCTCGTAGAGGATACTAAGGAAGTCTTGAATGATAGATAGCATAATTGATGGTAGAATAAAAGAGAAGGGTGTTTAAGATTAATGAACAAATATTAGAACAAAGAAGAGAGGAAGAGATTCCAACATGGGACAAAAATGGAATAAAAGGAATAAATCCCAACCAAGTGAAGAGATATGAGGTACATAGATCTCAGAAGTAGAAGGAATTTAATAGGTAATTGGTCATAGGAATTGTAGCAGATAACATCAAAAGGAAAAGGATTATAGCAAAGGACCTATAGCATAAAGGCTACATAAATAAAGTGATATTCTTGTTGAAATTGGAAAGGAGAGGGGGACAACAGAAGTCCTAAAGGATAAGAGAATTAGAGGAGTTCCCAAAATTTGAGCAGGGTGCAACAACCAAAAAGGAGAAATGAGTGCTCAAGAGGTTCTAGAGGAGTGAACCATACAAACACCAATACCTAGTGTGAGGTGATGCATTTAGGTAATGAGTGAGGTGAGGCTTGTTATAGGGATAAGTTGTAGCTTATAGTGAGCAAGGAGAAGCTCATGTGGAGGGAGAAGAAAATGGCCATTGTTGGTTAGGATGAAGGTCCAAGCGTATGCCACGGTAATAAAAAAAGGAGGATGCCAAAGTAAATTGCATGATGAGAAGGATGATTTAGGAGGAATTTTACTTTGAAATGGCTTATTTAAATGAGAGAGTCAACATAATGCTACAACTTCTATAAGAGAGGGAAGAAGACTACAAAGAAGGTTGGTTTTTAAGGAATAAGAAGGTGAAATGGCCTCTGCTACAAAACAGGTTGAAGCATATCTTTTGTGCATCATTAGAGGAGAATGAGCTCAAGGAAACTGAGTGTGAAGGAGAGGTTGTTCAAGTTTGTGAACTAGAACAAGGATAAATCCTAGGAGAGGATGATGATGGTGATGAAATTATGATGTGCTTAGCTCATCACAAGGAAATGATGTTAATAACATCATATGAGGAAGAAGAAATTAGTGATTCCTAGCTAAAAATTTTTTGTGAGTCCTTATTTTTAGGTACCGAATACAATGAAGCTAAAAAAGTGCCAAAGATTATGGAGGAAGAAAAAACTAAAAGAGATTTGAGTTATGCTAATGAAGAACAACAAGAGGTAGAAAAATCGGAAGATGGAAATTCTCAAGGAACTGTCATAGAAGAAGGGGATATATAGCTATCTCATGAAGATAATGTGGAAGAAGGCCATGAAGGAGTTCAGGTTGAAAATATCCAAGTTAGTGAGAGGAAGAGTAAACTTAGAGGCATAATTTATTGGTTGTGTTTTCTCTTACTAAATGTGTGTTGGATCATTTATGATAGTTTTTTCATGGATTGAAGGCCTACGGAAATTGGGAAAAGAGAGGAAACCATATGTTTTGCATATTTTTGGATTGGATCAATGTGAAGATGGTAGAGTAGGATCTAACAAGAATAACTCAACACCACATATTTTGGCTAATTCAAGGGAGGGCTAAAGAATTCAAGAACAAGGATATGATCAAGAACGTGTCATTAAGAAGGGGGAGGCCTCATTGTCTCATACAATCAGGAAAAGAAGAAGATTGTATTATGAAGATGGTTATGAAGCAGGGTACATAGAAGTACCTCAAGGAAGAGCATACAGAAGCATAGTCTGGAGCAACAATGAGAAGGTTTATGCAGACAAAGTGGTTGTTTTGTGGAACAATGACAAGAGTGTCATTTAAGAAGTTGCAAGAGATGAGAAAACAGTTAAAGGAGTGTTGCAGTAAATTATACATGCAAGGAGATATTGCTCAGTGATCTTATGCTTGATTAAGATCACTAGACAACAGAAAGAATGACTAAGAAAATTCAATAAAAGTTCCCAAACCGAAAAGCCATGTAAGTATCTTTTATGCGATTTCTAATGCTTTAAAGGATGAGCGAGTACCTTGCCTCCTCACAAGTCGGTGAAGGGTTTTGGTCCCGATGCAAAATATTTGCACTCCAATCAAGCGATCCCTTTCATCCACTTCTGATCCAAAGCTTTCACACAAACACAAACAAAGAAAGACATTAAGTGATCTCCTGCAGAATATCGTCAGCTCAAAACATCAAAAAATACACATATAAACCATGACAAATGCTGATATAAAGGAAAGAAATATGAATTGTATTAACCATATAAATGAGCATACATCAATATACCTCTAGCTTCGGTACTCCTCTCCTCATTTCGTAGAGTCTCCCCATTATAACTAAGAAGGAATCACAATGGCATGAATCCATCAAATCTAAATTGCAAAGGCAACATAGACTCTTTGAAGGTCACTCTCCAAATATTTGGCTCTCCAAAAATAGCCTCACTCTCTAAGATGACCCAATATAAATAAGAAGAAGAGGACTCCCAAGAGGAAGAATGTAGATGCTTAGGACCAAGAGAAGTTAAGTAATCTTCTCAATAATGATTCCTAGCCAACTCGAATAGATAGGGATAAGATGATGAGTCAAAATGATCTCCTAGGAACCATAAGTCTCTAGAACAAGTCTCCCAACCGCGCACACAAAATAGTGAAATCTAGGTTATAACCACACATACAGTGTGTCCTCCATGTAGTTGGAAGGTTCCAACCGCAGTCACAAGCTAGGATCCATGTGGCTGGGGCATAACACTATGAAAAAGATTGCTCAAGGCCCATGAAAAGGTCAACACCATAATGAATCATAGGTACTAAACCTAGGGAGACAAAGAGGTTGATAACAAGGAGGAACACATTTTCCTAATGGGACAGAAAACCACACATTTGCAATGGATAGTCAGGGAGGAGAATGAGATGTAGTTGGAATTAAGAATGAACTCAAGGGATGTTCAGAAGAAATAGTTTTCTATAATATGTTTGTTGTGTGTCCAGGTATAACTAGAATTGGGAATCCTATAAATGGAAATGAACAACCTTTCCATAAAGCCAGTAGAAGATTGGGCTTGACAACTATGTACCTTGGATATTTATGAAGGAATGTGGGAAATAATTCTTATAACTCTTGCATAGAGCACTATCGAGAAAAAGGAGGGCTACATAGAATGTAAAGTTGCTACATGGAGACAAAAATTTTCATCATGACCAAGAAGAAGTAAAGACCAAATGATTTCTTGGGAAGGTGGATAATTTGGAAATTTAATTGAAGACAACCCGAATGAAATAAGAAGTGGGGAATGTTCAAGGACCTAAGGAAAATTTATTACAGTGATAGGGAAACATGTAAAGAACGAGTTGCATGCTTACACATCAAGAAAGTATGTGGTTGTCTTTAAATATAAAAGTGTTCCACTTAACCAAATGGACATATGGGAAATGAAAGTAGTTCAGGAGTAATGTATTATAACTTCTACAAATTAGAAAGTTAATAAATTGGATATTGATGCACAATACCATCTAAGATGGAGGAAAAAAATGATAAGAATGGTAGAAGCACAAAGTAGAGTAGATAGAGAATGTATGGAGCAGGATTTCATATGCCTTGAAACCTTAAGGGAACCTTGATATAAGTGGAAGTTGTCTTGTAAGGAGGAAAATTTCCCAATTCAAAGAAGCATCAGTAACAACCAGAAAAGTGAGAAGGGTAGAGTTAAAAACAAATATTCCCAATTGGATATGGATCAACCACAATAAGAGGAAAATGGTTAACAAATAACATTGAAGTAAGAGGATTATATGTAGGCAAAGGTAGACACTGTGAGAACCTAGAAGATTGAGGCAACAATATAGCCAAGCGTGTGAACTGTAACAACATTTCATTTGGGATCCAAGAGGCTTCAATAATTGAAGACACACAACCAAGTGGTCATATCTTTTTTTAACTTGCGGAATAAGATGCATGAACAATAACCAATAGGAATTCATTTTCCTTAGACTCAAGAAATGACATTGTAAATTCCTGAGGGATAGCATATTTCGCTCATATTTGTAAAATCTTAATGTTGAGACAAGTGTCCTGATTCTAGGTTTATGGGGTGTTGGTTTGGTTGATGAGTTGGAACAATTGGGCCTTCCAATTGCAATCAGTCATTGTCAAGTTGTTAGGGAGTTAGATTAGGGACAAGTGTAAGTAGTTTAGTCCAACTTATGTGTCCTTATGGGATAACCACAATTTTTTGTTATGGTGGATTCTAGAATAGGCTATGTATGTCCATTTGAGAGGCTTGTCGGCAGGAAACCTCTCTTAAGTTGTTAGGAAATGTCTCATGTAAATGTATATGTACATCTATGTGTTATGTAGAGAGTTGTAGGTGTGGTTGTTGGTCAGGGAGATATAGGAGGATAGGAAGCTTGGATAGAGCTTGAGATTTGGAGTAGTGCTTGAATAGAGATACGAGGGCTTGGGAATAAGCCATCAAACACCTCCCCTATAAATATGTTTTTTGAATTAATAGAAATCTAGATTGTTTAGTCTTCATTTGTGGTTTATTCGTTTTCCTGCATAAATATATTGAAATCTCGTTTGTGGTGGAGGTGAAATCTGTGAATTATATGAGAATGTTTAAATCCTTGCGTTTATTTGATGATGGAATGATTACCTTAGTGTGAGTTAGCCATAAGAGGGATTCATGAGAGTGGATTCCTTTTAAACCTAGTTGTCTCAACCCTTAGAGTAGTACTACAACAACGGGTAATTTGGACATTGTTCATTTCTTTGTTTAATGCAACAATTTTGGCTTTGAATAACGATAGTGATGAACCATCATAACGAAGGAAGTTGGGTGAAATTTGGAGTTATGGCCAAATTCTCGTCGATTAACAAGGTTGGAGGATGAGGAAACATCCATGTTAGCTTGTTGTAGTGGCGTTGGATTGTAGGTAGTGCTAACGTTGTGTTGTTAAGAAAAGAGCCCGTTGCAGCAGTTGCGAGAGAAAGGGAAAATTTAGCGGGCCCTTTTGGTGGCGTGCATCAAGAAATACTTGTTTATTAGCACTAAAGTTTCCATCGCAGAACTCGTTGGTTGGAGGAGTCAGGACCAAACCTTAATCAAGCCTTGAAGTTGTCAAACATTTAACATTTGGGTGAGAACCCTTACTAATCTCGACTAAGTTGCATAGATTTGTTATTCGAATCGACTAGTAAATCTCGTGGAGAAAGTATTTAGACCCCGACTATTTGACTTATCGCTTATTGTCAAACATGGTAATCTCAACCATTGTTTTTTTTAGAGAAGCCAAGGCTCATTGCGATCCTCCCTTTTAGATGGAAATTGTACACTTGGTCAAGGGTACTTGTTGTGAACTCAGGTTGAGCCCTAACTTGGGAATTCACAGAAGGTATTAGGGATTTTATTTGAGAGGAGGAAGTGAGTGTATTAGCTATTGGACATATTGGCCTAGGAGATAGAGCACCGAACTCATAACTGGCCCATCGCTCAGGGAGGTGAAGATTTTTTTTATATTGTCTAAGGTGGAACACTATGTCAAAATTTTGAATTAATTAAGTTAGCATTGGGTTGTATCATTGGGGTTTCATTTATTTAAGTTAGAGTTGGGAAGTAAATTGAAAGAGGGATTCATTGTCATCTTTGTTGTGTCACTTCATTTCATGCCACCCATCGTCTTTGCTACGCCACTTCATTTCATCCCACCCCACATAGGAAATATTTTCAAAACTATGTTCAAGGTAATTTTTTGTTTAGGTGACAAAAACTATAAAATATTAAGAATAATAAGATATAAAAATTATAGAATAAAAACCAATAGTTACTTAAAATAAGACAAAAACACATTCTTGAAAATAAATAAATAATTTTAAAACTAAATAACAGAATAAGAAAATATTTTTATAATCTTTGTATGAAAAGTATGAGAGTGGAATTTTAAAACTGAAACACATTCTCGAGAACAAAAAAATATTTTTGTAGTCTTTGTATGAAAAGTATCAAGAGTGGACTTGAGATAGAATATAAAATGGGTCTATAGTGAACTCAATGAGCATTCCTTAAGCATTTTATAAAAATCGATTTGGATCATTAGCTAATCACTTGGTTAATCTTAGTCCAGTAAATTTTGTAATTTTGTTAAAAAATTGATCCATAGGTAATCCGTCAGCACTTAAAGTCGTGTAATAAAAAAAGACTTTTGGGAGATTATAAACGAATCATTTTATAAAATTTGACTTGCATCATTAGCTAATCACTTGGTTAATCTTAGTCGAGTAAATTTTGTAATTTTGTTTTTCTTTTGTTAAAAAATTGATACACATTTTAGGTAATCCATCGGCACTTAAAAGTTGAGTAATAAAGAAAGTTTTTTGGGAATTCACTTAAAATTAAAAGGCCACATGGTTGAGGTAACACCTTTATGTTGTGTAAATACATGGTGGAGCGCTGAGGCGGACGGGGACGGGCGACAAAGATGAGGTAGATAGCACAGCACTATTTCGACCTGTGGAGAATCGCTACAAAATCGATGCTACAAATGTTGATGCATAACGTATGTCGTTATATGTGACTGACGACATTATCTTGGTGTGAACTTTTGTCTTCTAACATTTTATGGTGTAACAAGCAACATGCCACATAGGATGTGGTGAACATTTATGTCGTGTAATATACAAGTTGACTTTTTATGGAGCAACATATTAGCCACGGCCTAATCCACGTCGATGACAAATGCGTTGGGGTCCATCTGACTCTTAGCTTTTTGTTGAATGCGTGTGGGTTAGTTGAAAATTCCATGGTTCATGTCAGTTACTAGGTTGTTAAACTACCATTAAATATTTAATGAACGTTTAACTGCGAATAAAACACAGGTGAAGGTATATCTCTGGAAAACCAAGCTTCCCCACAGTTTCCCAACAATTTCTCAGCGATTTTAAAAGCCAAACTCGTCTCTTCCTCTGCAAATTTGAGTCCACAGCATTGAGGATTACTATCTTTTATTTCTGTTTTCCACTTGGCAATGGCCGCTTCCACCTCCACTTCTGCAGCTGCTAATCCCAACTACAAATCCTACCAAATTTTCATAAACCATCGCGGGGTGGATGTGAAGGAAATCTTCGCCAGGTCTCTCTACCATCGACTTCACGAGAAAGGATTGAAGGCTTTTCTGGATGACGAGGAAATGCAAGAGGGATACCAAATTTCTTCTCAATTAGAACACGCTATTAGAAGCGCCACAGTCCATGTGGCGATCTTCTCTCCTCGATATGCTGAATCAGATTGGTGCCTGAACGAGCTGGTGATGATGTTACAGTCAAATGCTCCCATAATACCAGTCTTTTACCGTGTGAGGCCCGCTGATGTTCGGTGGATGTTGGGCTCCTATGGTGAAGCCCTACAAACTAAAGAAAGTAAGGGGCGACATGATCCCATTATTATTGAAAATTGGAGAAAGGCTCTTAATGAAGTTGCAAACAACAGCGGTTTCGTGCTGGAACTTACGTCCAATGGGTGAGAATTCAACCTTCTCTATCAATATGAGTGTATTTTATATTGAATAAAATAAGGTCTCTTTTTTTCTCACTAGTCTACTTATTTTGTCTGAATAACTAGGGAGGAGTTGGTGCTGGAGCTGCTAGATAAGGTGGTTGAACGTCTGTCAAGAATGTTCACAAAGCCAGAGTTGCATGTAGCCGAATATCCAACGGGTTTGGATTGCAAGCTGAAAGATTTTGAAGATGCAGTGCTGTCCCGGAAAGAGCAAAGAGGGAAGCCTCAGATCGTGGGGATTGTGGGTTTAGGTGGCGTTGGAAAGACAACTTTGGCAAAAGAATTCTTTAATAGAAAAAAATCAGATTATAAGAGATCTTGCTTTTTATTTGACGTCAGAGAAAGTGCAGCTAATGGGTCTTTACATAAGTTGCAGAGTGAACTTTTGAAGAACTTAATTGGGTTGGATAAGCCAGTAAACATAAACAGTATTGATGAAGGTATAGGAATGCTCAAAGAGGCTCTCAAGTCATCTGATGCTCTAATAATCATAGATGATGTAGACAATGACGATCAGGTGAAGGCATTTTTGCCAATTCAAATTTATGATGCTAATTCAAGAAATTTAATAGTGATTACATCCAGAGATAAAGATGTTTTCAGAAACTCAAGAGTAGAACAATCATCAATTTATAAGCTATCTGGGCTTACTAGAAAACAATCCCAAGAGCTCTTCTGCTCCTATGCCTTTAGCCAACCTCATCCTCTCCGAGGGTTTGAATGTTTGGTAGATAAGTTCTTAGACTATTGTAATGGATTGCCCTTATCTTTAAGGGTATTTGGGGCACTTCTTTATGACAAAGATATATCTCAATGGAGAGACGAATTGGAGAGTCTTCAACAAATACTTCCCAATAAGATAAATGAGAGATTTATACGAAGTTATGAATCACTCAACCAAGAGGAAAAAGAAATATTCTTAGATATCGCATGCTTTTTTATAGGTGAAGACCGGGATTCGGCAATAAGCTTATGGAACGGGTCAGGCTGGAGAGGAAACAGGGGATTTCTCAACCTACAAGACAAATCTCTTGTGGAAGTGAACAGTTCGAATTCTATACGCATGCACGACCTTTTAAGAGACGTGGGGAGACAAGTTGCCGCGTCTTCGTCTTCGTCGCTGTGTCGTCTTTGGCGCTCAAGGGCAAAGAACATCATTGATAATTTGTCACACCAATCATCTGTAAGTGTTCAGTCATTCAATCTTTTATATATTATTGAATAAAAGTTTTTGATTGATTATTCAATTAGGGTGTGGGATCATTTCTTGAATGAACAAGTAATAGCGATAGGTTTTCAACAATGAACAGGAAATAACTGTGCGGGGAATTTGGATGGTTCATGGTGAATATAATGGTCATGATGAAGATGATGTATTTGGCGCTATTGATACTGAAAATGCTGTGTTAAAACGCAAGTTAAGGAGGTTGCAAATTCTTCATATTGAAGGTTCTCTACGCATTTTGAAGCAGCCGGAATTACCAAATCTATTGTGGCTCAGCTGGGAAAAATGTCCTCACTCTTCTCTGCCTGCGTGGGTTCCAGTGAAGACTTTAAGGGTTTTACGACTGGACCATGCCGAATTAAACACATTATGGCATCGGGAAGGCGAATCACAAGTAAATAGAAATATGTTGTTTTCACGTTTGTAGTTAGTGTCCTTATACTAAGGCATTTGTGTTTAGAAGGAATTCAAAGGTTACGCAGATAAAAAATGATCCGATATTTTTTTTTATTTTTTTTTTGGGTGTAGTAACCAGTGAACATTTTGTTTTTCAGGAACCCCTTCAGTTGCCCATATCTTTGGAAGAGTTGAGAATATATGAATGTGTGAAGTTGAAGAACATACGGGAGTTGGCACTGGCCACAAAGCTTAGATCCCTAGATATTTCTGGATGCGCTGATTTAGAAGAGCTTCCAAATATGAAAACATTGGTCTCGTTGGAGAAGTTGCAAGCACATCGTTGTGAGAAGCTCAAATACATACAGGGGTTGGCGCACGCTACAAAACTTAGATCCTTAGATGTTACTGGGTGCTCTCAGTTAGAAGAGCTGCCAAGTTTGGAAACGTTTGCATCTTTGCAGGAGTTGCGAGCAGACGGATGTAAGAAGCTGAAGAGTATATCGGCGCAGGGGGGGACAAAGCTTAAATCCCTAAATATTTGTTGGTGCTCTGATTTAGAAGAGCTGCCCAATATTGAAGCATTGGTATCTTTGGAGGAGTTCCGGGCACACACATGTGAGAAGCTGAAGGGCATGTGGGGGTCTGCGCTCTCCACAAAACTTAGACACCTAGATGTTTCAGGGTGCTCTCAGTTAGAACAGTTGCCCAATATGGAAACACTGGTATGTTTGGAGGAGTTGCGGGCATGCCGATGCGTGAAGTTGAAGAACATACAGGGGTCGGTGCAGGCGATCAAGCTTAAATTCATAGATGTTTCTTGCTGCTCTGAGTTAGCAGAGCTGCCACATATGGAAACACTTGTATCTTTGGAGGAGTTGCGAGCAGAACGATGTGCAAAGTTGAAGAGAATACAGTGGTCTAGTCAGGCGACAAAGCTTAGATACTTAGATGTTTCTGGGTGCTATGAGTTAGTAGAGCTTCCAAGTATGGAACTTTTGGTATCTTTGGAGGAGTTGCGGGCACACCGATGTGAGAAGCTGAAGAGCATACGAGGAACGGCCCAGGTAGCAAAGCTTAGATTCCTAGATGTTTCTTGTTGCTTTGACTTAGAAGAACTTCCAAGTATGGAGTTACTGGTATCTTTGGAGGTGTTGTGGGCACATCGATGTGAGCAGCTGAAGAGCATACGGGGCTTTGGGCCGGCTACAAAGCTTAGATACATGGATGTTTCTAGGTGCTCTGCTTTACAAGAGCTACCAAATATAGAAACATTGGCATCTTTAGAGGATTTGCAGGCATACCGTTGTGAGAAGCTGAAGAGGATACAAGGGTCGGGGCAGGCGACAAATCTGAAATACATAGATGTTTCTTGGTGCTCTGAGTTAGAAGACTTGCCCAGCATGGAAAGTCTGGTTTCTTTGGAGAAGTTGCAGGCACACCAATGTGAAAAGCTGAAGAGCATACGGGGGTCGTCACCGATGACAAAACTTAGATACCTAGATGTTTCTGGTTGCTCTCAGATAGAAGAACTGCCAAGAATAGAAACATTGGTATCTTTGGAGAAGTTTTCGGCATCTGGATGTGAGAAGTTGAAAAGCATACCGGAGATGGCTCAGGCGACAAAGCTTAGATACCTAGATGTTTCTTGGTGCTCTCAGCTGGAAAAGCTGCCAAGCCTGGAAACATTGGTATCGTTGGAAGAGTTGCGAGCTCCAGGATGTGAGAAGCTGAAGAGCATACTGGCTGGGTCGGCAAAGGTGACAAAGCTTAGATCGCTAATTGTTTCTGGGTGCTCTGAATTAGAACAGCTGCCAAGTTTAGAAACACTGGTATCTTTGGAACAGTTGCGGGCACACAGATGTGAGAAATTGAAGAGCATATGGGGGTCCGGCCTAGCTATAAAGCTTAGATCCCTGGATGTTTCTCGGTGCTCTCAGTTAAAAGAGCTTCCAAGTCTGGAAACATTAGTATCGTTGGAGGAGTTCCGGGCAAACCGATGTGGAAAGCTGGAGAGCTTACACGGATTGGCGTGGGCAACAAAGCTTAGATCCTTGGATGTTTCTGGGTGTTCTGAGTTACAAGAGCTACAAGGTCTGGAAGCATTGGTGTCTTTGGAGGAGTTGCTGGCACACCGGTGTGAGAAGCTGAAGAGGATACAGGGGTTGGCGCAAGCAAGAAAGCTTAGATGCTTAGATGTTTCTTGGTGCTCTGAGTTAGAAGAGCTGCCAAGTATAGAAACATTGGTATCTTTGGAGGAGTTGCGGGCACACCAATGTGAAAAGCTGAAATGCATATCGGGGTCTGGACCAGCCACAAAGCTTAGATCTCTAGATGTTTCTGAGTGCTCTGCGTTGCAAGAGCTGCCAAGTTTGGAAACATTGGTAGCTTTGGAAGAATTGTCCGCAGACCGCTGTGGGAAGTTGAAGCGCATACATGGGTCAACACAGGCAACGAAACTTAGATCCGTAGTTGTTTCTGGATGCTCTGAGCTAGAAGAGCTGCCAAGTTTAGAAACATTGATATCTTTGGAGGAGTTGAGGGCATGCCGATGTGCGAAGTTAAAGAGCATACAAGGATCGGCGCAAGCCACAAAGCTTAGATCCCTAGATGTTTCTTGGTGCTCTAAGTTAGAAGAGCTGCCAGGTATGGATACATTGGTATATCTGGAGGAGTTGAAGGCAGAGGGATGTGAGACGCTGAAGGCCATACGGGGCTCGGTTCAGGCGACAAAGCTTAGATCGTTGGATGTTTCTCAGTGCTTTGAGTTAAAAGAGCTACCGAGTATGGAAACATTGGTGTCATTGGAGAGGTTGCTGGCACCAGGATGTAAGAAGATGAGGAGCATACGGGGTTCTGCACAGGCGACAAAGCTTAGATTCCTAGATGTTTCTTGGTGTTCTGAGTTAGAAGAACTACACAGCATAGAAACGTTGGTATCTTTGGAGGAGTTGCGGGCAATCCAATGTGAGAGGCTCAAGAACATACATGGGTTGGCACAGGCGACAAAGCTTAGATGCCTAATTGTTACTGGGTGCATCCAGTTAAAAGAGCTACCAAATTTGGAAACATTGATATCTTTGGAGCTGTTGGGGGCAGCCGGATGTGTGAAGCTGAAGAGCATACTAGGGTTGCCAAAGGCGAGAAAGCTTAGGAAAGTCAGTGCTCGTTTGTGCGTTGACTTAGAAGAGGTAGAAGGCATTGAACATTGCAAGTTGGAGATGCTTGATGTTTCTGGATGTCCCAAATTACAGCGCTCAGTGTGAGTCGTGGACCAGCTCGCAGCGAAGGTGGGCGTGCGAGCGACTTACATTTAAAGCAAGACAACTGTGCAAGTACCCTGATTTTGCTATGTTATTATTTAAATAAATTTAATGAAAATCACTTGATTATTATTGTTAAAAAAATTAAGGTAATTTGATTGATTTTGTTAAAGTGGAAATAATCCAGTAGATTTTTTGAACACTTCTATATTTATAATTCATTTGCGTTTATTTTTTTCCTCAAAGAAATTGCTAATAGTTTAAATTTGGTTGGCACATTTTTTTTCCTTTCTTCAATCACTTTTTTTAATCAAAGTGATATAAATCCGGAAAGTTACTCAAAAAAATTATGAATAATTTAAACTTTGTTAATACCTATTTTTATTAAACTGATCTAAATCCGTTCTGGTTATTAGAAGAATAAAATAGTCCTATATAAATATTGAAAATTAAACTCGTAATTAATATTCTTTCAAAATAGTTTTTCCAACTCAATTACAATTAATTAAGAAATAAATATAATAATTAAAATTTAAAATTTTAGTTATAAAATTTTTATATATTAATTATATATATATTTTTAATAAATTTAAATTTTATTTATACGTATTTTATAAATTAAATATCTTTCAAAATAGTTTTTCCAACTCAATTACAATTAATTAAGAAATAAATATAATAATTAAAATTTAAAATTTTAGTTATAAAATTTTTATATATTAATTATATATATATTTTTAATAAATTTAAATTTTATTTATACGTATTTTATAAATTAAATATCTTTAATTTTTTAGAATATCAAAATAAAATTTAAATAAGGTATCTAATGTTTTTAAAAGTAATTTAACTCTCTTATATTCTGATTTATTTTAATATAATTTTCTGCACAATTGTAATAATTTAATACTTTGGAAAAAAAATCCTTTGAGTTCCAACAAATTACTATTTCTTTTATGAAAAAATAACTTTGCAAAAAGTTAAATAAATCTATTTTATATTTAGATAAATAATTTAATTTCTTATATTTTTTATCAATTTAATTTTTATTTTAATGATCGGTTAGGTTGCATATAATTTTTTATTATAGTTAATTTTTTTATTGGGTTATTATTAAATATACAACCTATGTTTAAGAAAAACATTTGAATGTAGGCATCCTTTATAAATGATTTGTTATGAAATAAAAAACAGTTTTGAAAATACAATGACCAAAACTTTTATATATATTTATATTAGAAAATTTTAAATAAACATATTATTTTAAAAAATGTTAGTAAAAATAAAATTTAAAATAGAATTTATCATATAGATTTAATGTAATGTAACTATTCTTAAAAGTTAGGAGAAAAATAAAATATTTTCATTGTGTTTAATATAAATTTTAAAAAACATTCAATTTTAGTCCTTTATGGCGTTGAATTTATAGGATTATAAACAAAATTATGAAAACAAAAAAAATTATAAATTAAAATACCATAAATCACAATTATTACATGTTTTATATAAAATAAAAGAAATTATGTATATTGGAGATATTTTTTAATATTTTTAATAATGTACGACTAGAGGATTAATGTTTACTTTTATATCTTGGAATGTTATAAAAAATAAAATCATGTGAAAATAAGTGTATTTTGTTTTCCAAGGTTGTAGGTTTTAATTTTCATGTACTTTTCTAGGAATCTATTATTCCTTTTACAACTTTTCAAATCGTCCTTGTTCAACTCTAAAAGTTGGTGAGTGGGTCTGAGTCTTGGGTGATACAACAAGATTTTTTGTCTTGACACTTAACAATGGAGTACTAGGTGTAGAAATTGCGATGTAGATTTGCTATTGCTCATGAAGTTTTAATCAAAATTATAAGACACAAACCTACTCTACTACAATGTTGAAAGTAATTCACAATCTAGAACAAAAATATCAGACATACAATAAAAAATCACACACATGCAAATAATATTTTTCCCGTGGAAAGAAAACTGCTAAAAACCTCGATGCATGCTTACATTAATCTAATGAATATAGATGTATTACAATTACTTTGCTCAATTGAGCACAATCTACAAGTGCATAACCTATCTCTCTGCTCACTGAGAAGGTCTGACCCAGACATAGTCATTTTATGCCTCTGCTTCAGCTCCTATTTCCTTGCGATGTTCCTTGAGAAATTAGGCCCCTATTGTTTAGGAATTTCTCCAAAATGGATTGTGCAAATCCTTAGGTTGATCATATGACTACACGCAACACCTGTACACTCAAGACTAGTCTACAACTAATGTTACATTGCCTTGCAATCTCCACCAAGCCTCGGGAACTCAAATTCTCAGCATGCACTAGCTATTTTGGGTTGATTGATTAGTTAATTGGATGATCATTGAGTTTGACTGAAGTCCCACTACACAACTGACTTTCCACTAGTTTCTCCAATAGTTGGAACTAGTTTAACAAATTGAACTCTAACTCTTCCAACTCGAATTTACTAAGTAAACTGGGTGACACAAGCCATGTCACACAAGTTAACTACATCCAAGTTATCTGCTAATGTCAATTTAATCAAAACAAAATCAAATTGAGAATTTCTTGTTGCATTTTTCAACACTCCCTCTCAACAAAAAAGGGGTTATCAACTTCCCCTATCCTACACGTGTGGAACTCAAACTTCCCTCTTGACAAGGCCTTTGTTAAAATGTTAACATCTTGTTCCTCTGTCGGAATGTAATACAACAACATTATCTACCTCTACACACAGTCCTGTAAATGGTGATACCAGATATCTGTATGCTTAGATCGATTGTGAAATAAGATTCTCAGAGAGCTTGATGCAACTCTCATTATCTCAGTAGATCACAATTAGGTCCATCATCTAACCAAACAATCCAACAAGTATCTTTCTCATCCAAATCACCTCACATGTTTCTTGGACTCATGCCCATGTATTTTCTCCCGCTTTTTTGTACCAGGAAATAGTTGCAAACCGAACACTGAAAATTCCACCTGATGTACTCTTTCAGTCTGATGAAATCCCCGCCAAATCTGCATCTGTGAAACCACCCAACTTCACTCTCTGCATCCATTTGTACCATAGTCCAAACTGGGTAGTGCCTCTAAGGTACCATAAATCATACTTACTTTCCTTCCAAAAGAATTTGGTTAGCCTAACCATAGCTTGGCTCAACTGGTTGACTGCATAGCACATATCTGGTCGTGTGTTCGCAAGATACATCAATGATCCCACTAGTTTCCGATAAATGGTAGCATCCTCATTCCTCTAGTTGGTCGTTAGAGGTGTGAGTGCACCAATACATTTAGAGTCGGTGATTTGAAAGTAGATTGGCTAGCCAAATGACGATGTAACATCAAACCAAGCTTTGGAGCCCAAGGACCTAGCCTTCCTGGACTCGAGAGGGCTCTCTCTATATGTGTAGAAGATGTCGGTGTGTTTACTTGCGATGTTTTGATATTAGGCTAGTTATGAAGGATGTTTTTAGTTTTTTTGGTTTTTTAAGTTTGTGAGGGATGAAGCTGATCAAATACATAAACTGGATAACAAGATGTAGATAAATTGGGCTATGGGGTCAATCAGGTCAAGGAAGCTAATGAGGCGATGATGTAAAGCTGCTGTAGGCCCGATTTGATTCACAATAGAAGGGATCTCTGGGCAAAATGGAGTAAATGAACAATAAGTTGGTGAAAGACAAAAGGGATTTCAAGTGCTCAGGCTTAGTTAATATGAGACATAAACATGTAATAGCAAGCCATTAATCATGCTGAGGAATAACTATAAGCTAATCAGCCATAGAAATCAAACATTCAAATAAACATAGAGGTATATGAAGCCCTCTAACTTCGGGAAAAGGCTATCGGACTTTGGGAAACACATGAACAAACTAGCAACTCATAAACTATGTCGGAACGCCTAAACATAGTCTCTAAGTCATTGGGCACTTGGACAAATAAGTTTTCATAGTCTTAGGCAAAGGGCTAGATCGAAACTAGGCCTCCTTGGTTCAACAAAATGATCAACAAATCGATCGAAGGTCAATTTATGGACGAGAACTATGGGCGGGTGATAGGTTGGTAGAGACTGGAAAACCATGCATCCTACTCAACATACATGGAAGCGATGAATAAAACTTAGCTTAACGCTTAGGTTACTAAGAGCGACTAGAATTCTTTAGCATAAGCAAGGAGAAGAAAACATCAAGCTATGAAGATTCGAGGGATTTTGAGTGCCTCCATGGGCATGTCTCAAAATCAATCTTTACTGATCTATAGCAGCAAGAAAAATGAAATGTGAGTGAAAACTAGAAGACAAAACAACATTAAGAAGCACTATACCATTCTACCTTGTCAAGGAATCCATCAACAAGCCTTCAACATTCCTCAAAAGCATCCAAGAGGCAATCCAAACATCATAACTCAAGTGTATTCTTCAAAGCTCATATGACCAATGCTTTAATTCTTCTCTAAAGTTCAGCCTCCGATTTACAATGAGAAGTATGGGATAAATAGGCTAGAAGGAGGAAAACCTCATGGATCAACTAGCTATCCCATTGGCCAAGTCAAAATATCTAAATTTGCCCTTGTGGCTTTGCAAAGCCCAAGGCACAAAATATCCCATAAAATATCTAAAAAACTGCTAAAAACAGAAATTATATTGACTTTACATCATTTCCCAAGGATAAAAATAGCTTAACGCACATTTGGGAAAAGCAGATTTTTGAGGTTCAAAAATTACAAAAATACTTCATATTTATGCCTGAAAAAGGTCCTCTGACTTGCTGGAGGCAATTGGCAGCCTTCCTGATGTCGAAATGAGGCTCATGATGGCTCGTTGGAAAGCTCTCTGTGTCTACTTTCCAATGCAAGTGGAATCATCTCAATACGATCTCGAAAGTCCTCAAAGCTGTACTGTGAGCAAAAACCCGAGAAAATAGACAATTAGCGATAGAATGGGCGGGAAATAGTGAAATGAGGCTGTTTTTTGCCAATTTGAGGGGGCGAATTATTTTCAAATGCCCTGAAAATCGCTGGAGAGCTGCTCATGAAATTATGGAATCCATTGGTATCACCCTCCTCCCTTGCCGACTCTTCAAACTGAAATGGCGCATTTATGAGTTTTTGGCAAAAACCCCAAAAATGCCAAAAAAATAAAGACACAAGCAGGCCCAAAATTGGCATGGATGACCCTCAAGGGTCCATGGAGACATGTTCCGAAGCTGAAGCTAAAATATCGATGGCTGATGTGCGTTTTGCTTCCTTCCGTGCTAGGCGCCTCTCCTTCAATTTCTTCAATTTTTCTTGTGCTACCTTCAATTTGCGCCGGGCGAATTGGTTTAGCTTCTGAAGGTGAAGTGTTCTCTTTCTCTGTAGCTCGAGATCCCTGTTTGCCTTCTCAAGCTTGGTCTCCAAATGCTGGTTAGCCCTCTCAAGCCAAGCTTCCTTGTTTTCCTCAATTTCCCGCTCAAAGAGGGTAGTGAGAGGAAAAGCTTCGAATTCAGCTTGTTCTTCAGCCTTCTGTTTCTCCAAGGCTCTCCTAAGCCCGATGGTTCTAGGCCTCTTTCGCCTAGGCTGGTCCTCCTCTTCTTCATCATCAAATTCTCCAATAAGCTCTTCAATTCTCACTAACGCCCTTTCGCCTCCTTTTTTACTTGATGGCCCTTGCCTCATGAATGAGTGCATGAAATTTCATCTGTTTGTTCTCAACACTCCAAGAATTAGTTGAAATTCCTTGCCCTTTGGAGATCTTCTTGTAAAACCTCAATTTGCCCTTCTTTGTGAATGAGGAGGTTCTCAAGGATGCGTGCCTCATTGTTGCTGTCATCGCTTGGGATAGGGATGACAGCTCATTTACCTCCATGCTTGGCGCTTTCTCCAACTGTACTTTTGCCTTTGAAGGCCAATCTAGCGCTATTTCTCCTTGGTAAGCTAGGGGTTGTTCTTTTGGGCAATTTCCCCTTCTTAGGGACAGTTTTGGTCACCATTGAGGCGGCAGCTTCTG
Source organism: Pinus albicaulis (assembly GCA_034641835.2). NCBI lineage: Eukaryota > Viridiplantae > Streptophyta > Pinopsida > Pinales > Pinaceae > Pinus > Pinus albicaulis. Next base: position 70,283 of record JAXQQM020077802.1, read on the forward strand.
CTTGCTGTCCTTCCTCAACATCCTGTCCAGCTTGTGGCTCAAAAGATGTCTCAATTGCTTGCTCAACTGTACTAAGCAAACTCGTCCTTTAGCGTTCCTTTTCCTGTGCCTGGCTGTGTACCTCAACCTCTGTCTGCTGCCCTTCTTCCTGAAATTGATGTTGTTCATCAACCTCCAGCTGCTGCTCTTCTTCCTGAAATTGATGCTGTTCATCAACCTCCAGCTGCTGCTGTCCCTCAAAATCTGGCTGCCGCTCATCAACCTCCTTTTCTCCCTGTGGCTCACTGCCCTCTCCTTCTCCTTGTGTACTTGGCTACCCAGTGATCATCTTGAGTTTTTTAGGGGTAGGCCTACTAGATAAAGGCACTGGGCGATGGATAGGCTGAGTCGGAGACACATGAGCAGGAGGAACAGTGGCGAAATCGGCATGGCTAATGAAGCTCTCCCATAGAAACCCCCTTTCTTCTCCAGCTGGTGCAAGAAGATGATTTTGATCAAGGAATGATGAAAGAGAGAAGAGATTTGCCGAGGTGGAGCTTTCTTTTGGACAGCAGCTGCCATCTTCTCTATGCTCTTGGACAAAAAGTATGGAAGGTTTAATTGCTTCCTCCTGGTAAAATGCATCAACAAGCGAACATGATAAGCAAAGATTTGGCTAAACCTCCCTTCACAAGTGAAGTATCTCATTATGGCCTTCATTAGTGGCGCATAACTGTCAAGAAGATAGGATAAAGGAAAAGTAGCAGTGATGGTCTCCCTATGTTCCGGCTTGATGAAAGGCTTATAGTCCTCCAAATCAAGATGTGCTTGTTTAAACCATTTTTCACCATGATACGAGATCTTGGTAGCTTTGGATATATACCTTGGAGAAATTTTGAAATCAAGATCTGCAAGCTGGAAGTGTTTGTCCTTGAACCTTAAAGCACACAAATGTGTAAGTGGTGAGAAACTCTTGACTTCCTCTATCCTTTAATGAGAAATCAAAGGCGACCCTACCTCATGGAAATTGAAAATCTTGAGGGATGAGCATTGATGTCTTCTATGGAGATAGGCTCATATCTCTTATGTTGTCCCCCCTTTGTGATCTCGCCTTAGATAGCTTGGAGGCATTGATTAAAAACGCAGCAGAAAGTCCACTTGTGCCTTCAATATATGAAAACGTTTTCTGAATTGAGACGGGAGCCACATAAAGCCTGGCGGTTATGGACCTTGTGATTCAACAAGGAGCTTTCCTTGAATAGTATCTCTTCACCATTAACCCACAATCTTTAAAACAGTTGCAGCTCTGAATCCTTCTTAACAAATGGCACTATGTGTAGGCGCTTTGTAGACTTTCTTTGGCCACAGTCTTGAACAAATCCCCTTTTGTGACCTTTTGATTAGGAGGAGCTTGCTTGCATATATTTTGTTTTTGAAACCAAACTTCGAAATTATAACCATGCTTTTCAAAGTTTTTACCTTGAATTTTGCCCCTGTTAACAAACTTCTATGGAGACCACACAGTGGGAAAAGAAGAGACTCTGTGGTTAGGTGAAAATAGCCCACTGTGTCAAGAGGAGAAATTTTCGCTTGTGACCCTTTGAGAAGTCAATCACTGCCTTTATAATTCTGCCCTTGCTATTTACTTGATCATTACTTGATCATCAGTAAATGCCCAATCATCTACAAATGGTCAATCATCAACCAAAAACCCTGTTTCACCTTTGGAAAACTCTGCCCAACAACTCTCAGAATGACAAGGTAGTGTAGTGACCAGGCAGACTTAGTTTAGGTGAAAAAGTAAATGCAACAGTGGTTTCAGGAAACAAACTCTCTGTTTTATGAGTTTAAAAGGTTCACCAAATACATGTACCTCTGTTTTCAGTATTAACCTCAAACACTAACCATTCTGTTTTTCAGAAAAAAGGACCTGTTTCCTCCTTCAGAATTCCTCTGTCAACAAAGCTTCAGATTGATATAGTATAGTGCAGGGAGAAAACAGACTTAGTTTATGGTAGAAATCAACGCAGAGAGGGTTTAAGAAAATGTACCCTTGGTTTGTGAGTTTGAGAGATAACCAACAAAATATCTGCACCTCTGTTTTTTACAACTTTGATATTAACTACACCTTTATACCTATGCCTCCAACTTCTACAGCTTCACACCACGGAACACAGGGTTTTTAAACTTGAAATTTTAGATTTTTCGAGCAAAGGGGCAAAGTACCTCGTTAATTTTAAGGCGAAATCCTTTGGATGGAATTTGAAGTGCACCGGAACCTTTCAAAACAGGCGCGACAACCCTTGGAGCAGAACCCGTCGCGCCGGAGAAAACGCCGGGTGGAGTTGTCGTGCTGTCGGGCGGGCACCTACAGGCTCGTCGCGCCCGCCTACAGGCTCGTCGCGCCCGCGTTGACACCCTGTGTATTTTTGAGCCCAGGCTCGTCGCGCCACCTGCCAGGCTCGTCGCGCCACCCTAAAAACTGTGCAGAAGACCTCAAACTGTTTGAAAAGCTGTCGTGATGCTTGGGAGCTGCGGCGATTTGCTTTTTTGGATTTCACAAGTGGTTTATTATTCCTCCATTTTATTCTTATGACATGTTCAAAATGTCAAACGGTCACTTTGAATACATATATCTGCCCCTTTTTAAATCATGCAAAACAGTATTTGTATCAAGTTGCCTTTCAAACAATGGCAATCTTCCAGATCTGCTTTCCCTACTCACGGAATGACATACCTGTTCTCACAAGAGAGATATCTCAAAAAATTTTGACTTTTTCTCTCTTTGGGCGCTTTTAGGTGACAATGTAAACGAAAGTTAGGTCATTTAAAAACTGTCAAAGGCACACTTCCCTGTCACTGCTTTTGCTGTACTGTATATTCGTGCTTAAACTGTCCTTTAGGATGGTGACCATTGTGTCTGCTTCAGGGAATATAAACAATGATAATTAATTAAAAACAAATTCCTTTCTGCCTAATCATAGGATCATACACCAGTTTGCCTTCTTATTTGAAAAGATAAACTTGTAAAATATGAAAACAGGCTTTTTGGCACACAGTCTTTATTCTATTCTGCTCAGCATTTCAAACCCCTTTTGTCAGTAGCAACATTTCATGACTAGACCTATGTTCGCTGCCTCCTTCTCTTGGTGATTTGCTAGTGAAGAATGGCTATTTCATAATGCACTAAAATGTTGGAAAAGTTGCAAACACCTCTTCTCGAAAGGCGCCCCTTTTGAACTTTTGACATATGGTATGTCTTGCTGCCTGGCCCTTTCCTCAAGGAGAAAATCTTCTTTTGATATTAATGGCACACCTATGCTCAAAATTGTCTCTTTTATCTATTCCTAGCATTGCATACCTGTCATTTTGCCTTTTATGACTCAACCTTAGTCACTGTTTACTTCTCTAGTTGCATCTTTTCACCTTAGCCTTGTGTGTTTGCTCAGAGGGATTTTCCTTGATTTCTGGATAGGTGCTCATGAAATGTCTTTAACCCTTTTTAAGTCCACTGCTCCTTTGGCACTCAAGGCATAAAGTATGTTCAACTTTTTCTCCTTTCTTCTGGATGAGCTGTTGACAGGTAGCTTCTTTGAAGAGGGAGATCAATACATTAGTATCATAGACAGTAACACCTTCTTTATTTCAACTTCTTTGAGTCTTTTCTCTGCCTTTGGACTTATTAGTTTTCAACGGCCTTTGATTTTGGCCTCTTGCTCATACATGGAGGAGGCTCTCATCCCCATCGGGCGAAAGTGGTGGAAAGTAAACCATTGAAACAACACTAATCTAGCATCTACATTTGCAAACCTCCTTTGTGTTTTGAAACACAGCTACGGTGACAATCTTGTTCTGGGATTCTTGAGAGATATTATTTGTCACTTGGCTAGTTCATCTCATGACTGGTATATTGACATATTGACCAAAACTCTTTGTGACTATGAAGATCAGTGTTTCCTTGAAAAAGCCAAGCACTTTCTCCTGCCTATGTAATGGCATTGTTTAACATCTGTTCTATTTGATTTTGAACCAAAACAGGCCTCTTATGATTTGGATGTTCACTGATGACAGGCCTTCTAAAGTTTCAACCATTCACCTGACTTGAAAGTTTCAGATGATCTCCTTTATCAGGCCAAACTCCCCTTTCCTTTGAGCTTATCATATTTCCACTATAATCCTGTTATGGTCAGCAATTACATTCATGAAACCTGAAGATATTGTTTCATTGTTTCAGTAAGGGAAAACCTGGACTTTTGCAGCCTTCTGAGTCAACTCTGGCCTGCGCCCTCTGCTTATGTATGAAGGAGGCGCCCTAACCCTCTGCTTGTAAATGAAGGAGGTTCTGGGCCTTGACAATTTTACCATTTAGCTGAGACAGTGGCGACCCTTTCTTACTGTGATTTTCATGCTGGAAAGAGCTGTAAGGTCCTGATGAGTGACCTTTGTTTTGCAGCTTCATCTCAGGCTCATAATACACTTAGAAGCAGCTGTTCCTCTAACTGTAAACTCAAACATTTACTCCATGAGATGAAACATATTTCTTGTTTTTGAAGAACCATAGAACACAGTGAAAAACCTACTAGTCAGCTTGAGAATGGGCTTTATGCAGTGCTGAGATCTAGGGGGTGTGAGTGGCGCGACTTAAGGCTGTTTGTTAATTTCATTTGCAAAGTAAGGGATCAGTCATGGTAGGTTTGCTGCAGATGAAGGCTTTTTTGGCTTTTTTGATGATTGCCAAAGGTGAGGTGTCTTAAAACGCCACTTCCTAACATAGGGGAGACCTTTGAAACAGATGTGGATTTGCCTTTTAAGGCTGATGGGCAGGTAAATAAGGCTGAGGTTAGATAGGATTGTTGACAAGGAGGTTGTGGTTTTGCTAGGGGTGGACTGAATAGGAAGAAAGGCAAAAAAATTTAGGGAGGGTTTTCTGGATGACATATTGACATAAGGAAATCAGTTTCTAGAAAACTTAGCTGAAGATATAGTCATCACTAACAAGTAAAAAATACTGATGGCTAACAGTGGCTCCATTTGGGGAGGGCAGCTCCTTGTCAGGAGGTGTCCAGAATTCAGATTTTTGGATTATGAAGACCAGTGCCTTATCCATTGGCGCAAAATTTACCCTTCTCTTGATGTTATTTCTGAAAAGTGTCAGCATGTTTAACATCAATGATACTTCTACCTACCACACTACCTTTCCTAACATTTTTTCTTCTGTTTGGCGCATTTGAACTAGCAGCCTTTTGACAATGCATATTTTTCTTTTTGCAAAATGAAACTATCTACTTCTACTCTTATATCTACCGGGAGTTCAGATTAAGCTGATGAACTCCTTCATTTCTCTACCTAAAACTAGATCGACTGTCAAGATTAAGCAGTTTGACAGGATTTCATTCTCTAATCTAGAACATGAAATTTAAAAATGATCAAATCAGGATTAAGCAGTCTGATTTGTCATGCATTTGCGGCATAAAAGACAAGCCGCACACAAATGTTATTCTGCAATAAAAGGAAACTAGAGAAGCGGGGCTAAGATGTACAATGTGTTTTTCATCCCTCGCTTCTCTCTTTGGTTCTGTTTTAGGCATGTGGAACCAGAATCTCTCCCTAATCTAAGCTCTGTGATAAGTCAATCTTACACAATGTTGACTATCTTGGCACTCACTAACTTATCAGCAAATAAATTTAAACATGCTCGGCTATGATTAGGCTAGATAGCTGAACAAGACATTGAAGTACTAGTAGCGGCATTTAGACTTGCTCGCTTTCCGAAAGACTATTTTTGGAACATGGGGCCTTTGTTCTATCTTCACTTGCCCTCTTTTCTGCTTTTTACTGTTTTTGACTTTCTTATCTTTTACTGTTTTTGATTTTTCTATATATTTTTTAATATTTCAAACAATGGTATGTACAATGACTGAAAGTGTTTCAAACTCAAAAATGGAGTTCTTGAAAAAAATAGTGTTTTAATGTCCTGCCATTCACAGGACCCCCAAAAATTTCATTCCCATCAGGTTCTTGTAAGAAGAAAGCATTGTTTCCACTAACTGAGCTGATGATGTAAGGCCCTTTCCATAAATTTTCAAACTTGCCATGTTTACCCTTATCTTCTCTTCTAGAATCCCATTTTAAAACTTTATCTCCAATTTGAAAATCATTTTCCTTAGTTCTTCTGTCAAAAATCTGTTTTATTTTGTCTTGTGCTAACTGAGCCCTTTGGTAAACTTCTTCTCTGGTTTGTTCTAAATGGATAGTTTGATTTACTCTTCTTTGTGTATCATTTTCTTCTATTTGGACTTCTTGTAGTAATTTCATTACTGGAACTCCTAGAGAGGTTGGGAAAATGGCGTCAACACCATAGACTAGCTGGTAAGGGGACATACCTATGGATTTCTTGGTAGTTAATCTATCAGCCCATAAGGCGTGCACTAGTTTCCCATGCCATGCTTTTTGATTTTGTTCCAGAAGTTTTTTGATAATGTTGACTAGGCTTTTGTTAGAAGATTCGGCTAAGCCATTACCTTGAGGGTAGTAGGCTGTGGAATGCCCTAATGAAATATGATACTTGTGACAGAAATCTATCATTTTCTTGGAAGAGAAAGCAACGGCGTTATCTGTAATGATTTTCCTGGGACAGCCAAATCTGGATAGGATATTGGTTTCTAGGAACGTGATGATGACTGAGTCGGTGGCGTTCCGAGATGGTATGGCTTCTATCCATTTGGTAAAGTAATCAGTGGCTGTGAGGATCCATTTATGTTGAGCGGAGGAAGAGGGGTGAATTTCCCCAATGAAGTCTAGACCCCATTTCTGGAAAGGTCCTTCAACTATGATGGGGTGTAAAGGCAAAGGTAGAAGTTTTTTCTTGCCATCAAAAATTTGACATTTATGGCAAGTCATGACCAGTTTGTGAGTATCAGGGAACAAGGTGGGCCAATAATAACCGGCTCTAAGGATTTTGTTTGTAGTAGTTTTCCAGTAGAGATGACCTCCACATTCTCCTTCATGCATTTCCCGCATGATTCTTTCTGCATCAGACTCGAGCAAACATTTAAGTAGCATACCAGTAGGATTCTTCCAATACAGAGAACCATCTATCATACAAAACTTTAAAGATTTTTGTTTGAGGAACCTTGCTTTTGTTTTTGACAAGGACGGAAGAGCATTCATATAAGTTAATACATAGAGAATGTCTGCATACCAAGGTGAATCCAAAAATGTTTGATTTATAGGGGGAAGTGCACACTCTTCTTGTTCTTCTAAAGCATCGACAAAATTTATATCCAAAGCTTGGAGGTTGGTTTCAGCCATTAATCTCGCGAGCCCTTGTCCTTTAACTAGTTTAGTAGGCCTGATTTCTAGGTCATATTCTAGGATGATAGCAATCCACTTTCCCCTTTTACCATCGGGATTTTGGTTGAGAATGTCCTTGACGACAGTATTAGGGATGAAGGCTATGACATGAGAATGTAAGATGTAGACTCGGAAATCTTTTAGTGCCTTTACCAACGCGAATGCCTGTTTCTCCATGATGTTATATTTCAAAGGAGCATCTCTTAGGGATTTACTAAAAAAGGCAATGGGTTGCTCTTGCCCAGCTGCATTTTTCTGCAACAACACCGCAGCTATTGTATGTTCTGAGGCGAATGAGAAGATGTAAAAATCTTTGGTGAAGTCAGGGCTTATCAGTACTGGTGTTTCAGTTAGAGCCCTTTTAATTAGTTCAAAAGATTTTCTGGCTTCGATAGTCCATTTAACCCCGACCTCCTTTCTTAACATATTTGTGATCTCTTTTAGGAGCTCAGCAAGGTTGGGGATGAATCTTCTCAAGAAATTTATCTTGCCGATAAAGGACTGTAACTCCTTAATGTTTCGGGGGTGACTTATCCGTAGGATTCCTTCGATTCTTTGGGGGTCTATTTTGATTCCTTCTTCCGAAATAATGTGACCTAGGAGTTTCCCTTCTTCCAGACCGAAGAGTGTTTTCTTGGGGTTTAGGGATAGACCATACTTTCTGCATTTGTTGAAAACCTTTCTTAAGTGTGTTAGGTGTTCTTCGTCAGATTTAGAATATACTGTTATATCGTCAAGGTATATGACTATGAAAACACCTATGTCTTCTGAGAAGGCTATGTCCATGGCTCTTTGAAATGTGGCGCCAGCATTCATTAGTCCAAAAGGCATTTTAACGTACATAAAAGTGCCCCAAGGGGTGGTGAAAGCTGTCTTATGTTGATCGGTAGGATAAACCAATACTTGGTTATAACCAGAAAAACCATCAAGCAATGAGATTCTTTTAGCGCCTACTACCTTCTGAAGTATGTGGTCCATTTTGGGCAGAGGGTAGTTATCTTTCAGACATGCCCTATTTAAGTTTCGGAAATCGATGCAGAGTCTGATTTCACCAGTCTTTTTCCTAACTGATACTAAATTTGAGACCCACTCAGAATATCGGAGAGATACTATTATCCCGGCATCATACATCTTTTTAATTTCCTTTTCAACCAATGGGAGTAATATCGGGTTTATCCTCCTTAACTTCTGTTTAAAAGGCTTCTGGTTTTCTTTAAGGGGAATTTTATGCTGGATGATGCTGGTATCGTAGGATTTCAAATCTTGGTACCCCCATGCAAACACATCTTTAAACTCTTTGAATAGATTTATATACCTATGTTTTATGTCAGGCGGGAGGGTTTTGGATAGTTTAATGTTCTTAGGCTCTTCTGGATTTCCTATGTTGTATTCCTCTATGTCATCCTCTGTAGATTCCATTTTAGGCTTTTTAGCCACATCATTAAAGTCAAACAATTCTTCTAAAGGTGCGAGCCCTCTAGGTATGGTGTCATTTTCGCAGTGTAAGACTTCAAGCTCTCTTTGGTCAATGTCTTCTTCTATCTCTCTGTCATATGGATGGTCTACCAGGTTTAGATTGGTCCATAAAAGTGGATTTAGCTCTTGGTGTTGACCTAAATCGGGTTCCCTCTCTTCATCTTCTAAATCTGTTTTGATTATATCAAACTCATTTCTAGATTGGAGGAAATCATCAATTTGATCATCATCTTGGAATACTTGCCAATGGTCAAGATTATCTGGTATAGTAGGGCGGTGTTTCACTTGGATATCATATTGCTCACTTATACATGGTATTTGGCTAGTGCTTGCAGCGAAGGCAAGCTCATTTGCCAGACTGTTTTAAATCCTAGGGATATAGGTGAGTTCATATTTTTCGAAAGTTTTAAGGATATCCAAAGCTGCATTCCTATATTCTCTCAGTCTTGGGTTCTTGGCTGAATATTCACCTTTGATTTGCCTGATTACAAGTTCTGAGTCCCCTTGAGCTATTATTCTATTGGCGCCTAAGTCTTTAAGCATGTTTAGACCAATGAGAAGGGCTTCATATTCCGCAATGTTATTTGTACATTGGAATTCTAATCTAAAAGAATGGCCTTCCTTAGTATTGTGTATCCAGATGCCTGCTCCTGAACCTGTCTTGCCACAAGAACCATCAAAGCTTATACTCCAAAGAGTTTCCTTTTCATACATGATGCTGAGCTGTTTCTCAGGTTTCTTGGGACTTTGGTCATCAAGTTCTTCATTCCGTAATGATTTGGACATGTCTTCATTCTCTTTTATCTGCTTGTGTATATCATCTTCATTGTATAAGATAAAAGAATCTAAATTGGAATGAATGGAATAGATGGGGGTATTGTTTGGCTTATCTCTGTTGCTAACCATGTATTTCATGCGAGCCTCTCGGTATAATCTTCTAGTTTGGTTGAAAACCGGAATAGTGGCGAATGACATATCCATTTGAAGGCTACCTTGTATTTTGGCAGCCCAGGTTCTTGATAGTAGCATTCCATACTTAGGTGTGATGTCAGCCACTACCACATCCATGACTAGGTTTTTGGCTGGTAATTGTGTTAGGGCAAAGTCTAGATTTTTTATCAGACCTACACATTTGACCTGGCTCGAGTCGAAAGAATACAGGTTTTTGTAAGGTTGAGTCACTTCCAGTCCTAGGTTTTCCATGACTGCTTTAGGCATGAGGTTATGGGAGGCACCAGAATCTAACATGGCATTATGTAATATTTTGTCCCGGATGTTTAAGCTTATGTAGAAAGGAGAAATAGATCCTTCTTGATATTTACCTTCTACTTTAGGGCCAAATAAAAGCTCAGGTTTGTCGTCAGTTATGTTCAAGGTGTCAGCCTTGTTCTCTAGGTCAAATACTTTGAAAATTTGAGATCTATACCTATCAATAGTTACTAGCTCTGTAAGGGGTATGGTAATTTTTATTTTAGAAATTTCCCCTTCGAAGCTAAAAGGAATAGGTAGTTTGGGCAGATTTGTTTCAGCTTTCTCAGACATAACCCTTTCTATGTTCTTAATTTGCTGACTTTGGCTTGGGACTTCTTTTGATATAGTCAACTTAGGGGTTTCTGTAGAATTACTAGGAATATCTGAGCTGATACTTGTCTGAATGACCTTACCTTTGTTTTGGTCAGCTTTTTGGGCTGTAATTTTGCTTTTATCCATGGTTTCATTTAGGACTTTGTTAGAGGTTTTGGCATAGTCAGGGCTATTCTTTTTGGAATAGTTTTGGTTCTTTTTGCTTCTAAGATTATACTACCGATGCGCTTCTATAATGGCATTTTGAAAGTCTAAGGCAGGATCGTTGAGATCTTCACAGTTGGCCTCATCCTGGTTAGGAGAACATAGCTCTTGTTCTTCTGCAGTGAGGTATACCTCGCTTTCACTATCAGACCCTACGAGATTTAGATGACTTTCATCAAGAGGTTCGGAGTCCCTATCATCTTCTTCTACATAGTTTTCATTGAATGGTGGCCTGATCTGTTGGTCATTATCCTTTGGTCTGCTTTGGGGCTGTTCCCTCCTAAAGTTTTGGTTTCGGCTTCTGATTTGAGGGTTTGGCTGGTTATCTCTAACAGGAGCTTTTTCATTGATCTTTTCCCACATTTTAGCCATGGATTTGACTAAATCATCTATTCTGGGATCTAGGGAAGGTGATGAAGTAGAAACCTCATCTCTATATGTGACCTTTCTTTCTGACCTAGTCCTGGCTCTCTTTTCAGCTAAGTTGGCATCTGCTTTTATAGCTATTTGTTGCATTTCTTCCAAGGTAGGGGGATCTTTATCCCTCAAATGATATGTCATGTCTGGATCAAAACCCTCAGGAAATTTTGCCAAAGCTAAACCAAGTGGAGGTTTGAAATGAGGTGGAAGGGAGTTATATACACTGTTGAACCTAGTACAGTAAGCTTGGACACTTTCCCCATTCTCCCGTTTTAGAGTGTTATATTCTGACAGGATTTGAATGGGGTTTCTTCGAATTTCCCACCTATTTCTGAAGATTTGATGTAGTTCTGGGATATCATGGATACTGTTTGGAGCTAAGCTTTTGAACCATGCTTTGGGTTCACCACCAAGACTTTGGGAAAATATTCTCATTCGGACAGTCTCGTCTTGTACCTCTAGGTATTCATAAGCATCAGTCATTCTACTTATATGCTGTTGAGGTGTGGTGGTATCTTCTCCAGTAAAGTGTGGGATTTTGTCCTGATATTTGTTTGGGAGAGGAGCTAAAGGTGGTGGCAACACCAAAGGTGCGTACCAGGCTGCCATGACTGGAGCTAATGGATGATGCGCAAGATGAGGACTAGTAGGCTGAAATGAAGTGGTATGAACAGTGGTAGTTTGACCAGGTGTGGCGGATGAACTTGGACTAGTGATCTGGTTTTGAGCAGATCTGGGATGATAAGAGCCAAACTGATAGAGAAGCTGGAAATCAGGAGGAGTGGTGGGTGAAGCTTTTTTACTAAGACTCTGTGGTGGGCTTAGGGGTTCAAGATCGTCAAAGTCTATCCTAATATATGATTTGCTTCTGGGAAGAGTTTGTGATGGCTCTGGTTCCAAAGGTGAATCTAGTAGGGTAGTGCGATGTTTAGGTACAGATCTTGTTCTACGGATGAATCTACCAGAAGCTAGATGATCAGTTTCAGAAGCTTGCCACAGAATCTTCTCTGGGTCATCTACTATGATAGGGGGATTTGGGTCTGGATGGGATCTGGTATTGATTCTTCGTGAAGCCAGATTTTAGATCCAGGGTTCAGAGAGAATGGTATTGGTGAATGTTTTGGATGAGTGATTTTTCTACAGTTATACTAAGGCGAAGGATGGTCAAAAATAGAAGGGATGGTTTAGTGGAGTCGCCAGGTGGAAATGAATTGTTTTTGTGAAGATAGCTATGGTCCACCACCAGTAACTAATCTGAGAATGTTTTTGGATTTTCTGAGTTTTCTGTGCAGCCTATGGTTATTTAAAGTATTCTAGGTTTGTTTCAACACTTTGCTAGGGTGATGGGAACAAAAAGAGTTTACTCTAAACAATGAATCTATGGACTGCTTGCTTGTTTATGGTACCTAAAGGACCAAAGAGTCTATAAGAGTTTGCTGGACTATTATGTACTCAATGTCTTACCATCTCCCGCTATGTTAGTGAGTGATGGGAAAGGTCTATCGGATGGAATTCTAAATTTAGCAAGGTGGTAAGGCTTACTAGAAGTTAGTGGAGTCGCCAGGTGGATTTTAGTTGTTTTGAGGCATATTTGTATGGTCCACCACCAATACTATCAAAAACCAATCTAAGGGAGTTTTTTGAGGTTTTTCTGAGTTTTATGTAGTCCTGAGGTTTGGAAGAGTTTCCTATAACTGACTCATCATTTTGCTAGGATGGTGAGACAACCAGATACTACTCTTCTAAGTTTGACTGAGATTTTGAGAGTTCCTAAGGGATACCTAGGATGTTTTGACTCAAAGTCCCACCGTGATCGCCATTATGTTAGGGTGGCGATGAGGTGGCTCACTGGTAGGTATTCTTGAAAATAAGGGACTTATAGAGTTCTAAGGTGTCCTTAGATTGTCACTAACTCAAAGTCCCACCGTGATCGCCATTATGTTAGTGAGCGGTGGGATAAGTCAATCAAACAGTATTCTTAAAAATAAGGGACTTCTAGAGTTCTAAGGTGTCCTTAGATTGTCACTAACTCAAAGTCCCACCGTGATCGCCATTATGTTAGAGTCCCGTGATTTGGCCGATTGGCGAGCCAAATGACGATGTAACATCAAACCAAGCTTTGGAGCCCAAGGACCTAGCCTTCCTGGACTCAGAGAGGGCTCTCTCTATTATATGCAAAAGATGTCGGTGTGTTTACTTGTGATTTTCTGATATTAGGCTAGTTATGAAGTGTGTTTTTAGTTTTTTTGGTTTTTTAAGTTTGTGAGGGATGAAACTGATCAAATACATAAACTGGATAACAAGATGTAGATGAATTGGGATATGGGGTCAAACAGGTCATGGAAGCTAATGAGGTGATGATGTAAAGCTGCTGTAGGGCCTATTTGATTCACAGTAGAAGGGATCTCTGGGCAAAATGGATTAAATGGACAGTAAGTTGGTGAAAGACAAGGGATTTCAAGTGCAAACTAGTTAATAGTAGACATAAACATGTAATAGCAAGCCATTAATCATGCTAGGAATACTATAAGCTAATCAATACATAGAAATCAAACATTCCATCCATACATAGAGGTATATGACCCTCTAACTTCGGGAAAAGGCTATCAGACTTTGGGGAAAACACATGAGACAAACTAACAACTCATAAACTATGCCGGAACGCCTAAACATAGTCTATAAGTCATTGGGCACTTGGACAAATAAGTTTTCATAGTCTTAGGCAAAGGGCTAGATCGAAACTAGGCCTCCTTGGTTCAACAAAATGATCAACAAATCAGTCAAAGAGAAAGTTTTATGGACAGAACTATGGGCAGCTGATAGGTAGGTAGGGCAAACCATACATCCTACTCAACATACATGGAACTGATGAATAAAACTTAGCAACAACACCTTAGGTTACTAAAGAGCAGCTAAGAATTCTTTAGCATAACTAAGGGAGGAGAAAACATCAAGCTATGAAGATTCAGGGATTTTGAGGTGCCTCCATGGGCATGTCTCAAAATCAATCTTTACTGATCTATAGCAGCAAGAAAAATGAAATCTGAGTGAAAACTAGAAGACAAAACACATTAAGAAGCACTATACCATTCTACCATGTCAAGGAATCCATCAACAAGCCTTCAACATTCCTCAAAAGCATCCAAGAGGCAATCCAAAAATCATAACTCAAGTGTATTCTTCAAAGCTCATATGACCAATGCATTAATTCTTCTCTCAAGTTCAGCCTCTGATTTACAATGAGAACCATGGGATAAATAGGCTAGAAGGAGGAAAACCTCATGGAGCAACTAGCTATCCCATTGGCCAAGTCAAAATATCTAAATTTGCCCTTGTGGCTTTGCAAAGCCCAAGGCACAAAATATCTAATAAAATATCTAAAAAATTGCTAAAAACGGAAATTATATTGACTTTACATGATTTTCCCATGATAAAAATAGCCTAACGCACATTTGGGAAAAGTAGATTTTTGGAGTTCAAAAATTGCAAAAATACTTCATATTTATGCCTGAAAAAGGTCCTCTGACTTTCTGAATGCAAATGGAAGGCTTCCTGATGTCGAAATGAGGCTCATGATGGCTCGTTGGAAAGCTCTCTGTGTCTTCTTTCCAATGCAAGTGGAATAATCTCAATCTGATCTCTGAAAGTCCCTCAAAACTGTACATGTGTGCAAAAACCCAGAAAATAGCAGGCTGCTGATAGGGCGGGCAGAATGTGCAAAATGAGGCTGTTTTTTGCCAATTTGAGGGGGCGAATGATTTTCAAATGCCTTGAAAATCGCTGGAGAGCTGCTCATGAAATTATGGAATCCATTGGTATCACCCTCCTCCCTTGACGACTCTTCAAACTGAAATGGCGCATTTATGAGTTTTTGGCAAAAACCCCAAAAATGCCAAAAAACAAAAAGTTTTCGAAACAGGCCCAAAATTGGCATGGATGACCCTCAAGGGTCCATGGAGACATGTTCCGAAGCTGAAGCTAAAATATTGAGGGCTGATGTGCGTTTTGCTTCCTTCCGTGCTAGGCGCCTCTCCTTCAATTTCTTCAATTTTTCTTGTGCTACCTTCAATTTGCGCCGGGCGAATTGGTTTAGCTTCTGACAGTGAAGTGTTCTCTTTCTCTGTAGCTCGAGATCCCTGTTTGCCTTCTCAAGCTTGGTCTCCAAATGCTGGTTAGCCCTCTCAAGCCAAGCTTCCTTGTTTTCCTCAATTTCCCACTCAAAGAGGGTAGTGAGAGGAAAAGCTTCGAATTGAGCTTGTTCTTCAGCCTTCTGCTTCTCCAAAGCTCTCCTAAGCCCGATGGTTCTAGGCCTCTTTTGCCTAGGCTGGTCCTCCTCTTCCTCATCATCAAATTCGCCAATAAGCTCTTCAATTCTCACTTGCGCCCTTTCCGCCTCCTTTTTGTACTTGATGGCCCTTGCCTCATGAATGGCTGCATGAAATTTCATTTGTTTGTTCTCAACCTCCAAGAATTGATTGAAATTCCTTGCCCTTTGGAGATCTTCTTGTAAAACCTCAATTTGCCCTTCTTTGTGAATGAGGAGGTTTTCAAGGATACGTGCCTCATTGTCACTGTCATCGCTTGGGATAGGGATGACAGCTGATTCACCTCCATGCTTGGCGCTTTCTCCAATTGTACTTTTGCCTTTGAAGGCCAATCTAGCGCTCTTTCTCCTTGGTAAGCTAGGAGTTGTTCTCTTGGGCAATTTTCCCTTCTTAAGGACAGTTTTGGTCACCATTGTGGTGGCAGCTTCAGCTTGCTGTCCTTCCCCAACATCCTGTCCATCTTGTGGCTCAAAAGGTGTTTCGATTGCTTGCTCAAACTGCTGCTCTTCAAACTCTGTCCACTGCTGTTCCCTTTCCGGTACCTGCTGCTGTACCTCAACCTCTGTCTGCTGCCCTTCTTCCTGAAATTGATGCTGTTCATCAACCTCCAGCTGCTGCTCTTCGTCCTGAAATTGATGCTGTTCATCAACCTCCAGCTGCTGCTGTCCAATGATATCCAACCGCTGCTGTCCCTCAAAATCTGGCTGCTGCTCATCAACCTCCTTTTCTCCCTGTGGCTCACTGCCCTCTCCTTCCCCTTGTGTACTTGGCTGCCCAGTGATCATCTGGAGTTTTTTAGGGGTAGGCCTACTAGATAAAGGCACTGGGCGATGGATAGGCTGAGTCGGAGACACATGAGCAGGAGGAACAATGGCGAAATCGGCATGGCTAATGAAGGACTCCCATGAAACCCCTTTCTTCTCCAGCTGGTGCAAGAAGATGATTTTGATCAAGGAATGATGAAAGAGAGAAGAGATTTGCCGAGGTGGAGCTTTCTTTTGGACAGCAGCTGCCATCTTCTCTATGCTCTTGGACAAAAAGTATGGAAGGTTTAATTGCTTGCTCCTGGTAAAATGCATCAACAAGCGAACATGATAGGCAAATATTTGGCTAAACCTCCCTTCACAAGTGAAATATCTCATTATGGCCTTCATCAGTGGAGCATAACTGTCAAGAAGATAGGAGAAAGGAAAAATAGCAGTGATGGTCTCCCTATGTTCCGACTTGATGAAAGGCTTATAGTCCTCCAAATCAAGATGCGCTTGTTTAAACCACTTTTCACCATGATACGGGATCTTAGTAGCCTTGGATACATACCTTGGGGAGATTTTGAAGTCAAGATCTGCAAGCTGGAAGTGTTTGTCCTTGAATATTAAAGCGCACAAATGTGTAAGTGGTGAGAAACTCTTGACTTCCTCTATCCTTTGACAGAAATCAAGACAGCCTACCTCATGGAAATTGAAAAGTATTGAGGGATGAGCATTGATGTCTTCTATGGAGATAGGCTCATATCTCTTATGTTGTCCGCCTTTGTGATCTCGCCTTGGAGGCATTCTGATTAAAAAACAGGCTTGAAAGAGTCACACTGCCTTCAATATATGAAGAATGTTTTCCTGGATTGAGACAGGCCACTAAACTGCTTTGACAGTTATGGACCTTGTGATTCAACAAGGCTTTCCTTGAATAATCTCTTCTGCACTTATTAACCACAATCTTTCAAACTTGGTTACACTTTGACTCTGAATCCTTCTTAACAATGGCACTATGTGTAAGAACTGCTTTGTAGACTTCTTTGGGCACAGTCTTGAACAAATCCCCTTTGTGACCTTTGATTAGAGGCCTGCTTGCACTTATATTTTTGTTTTTTGAAACCAAACTTCGAAATTATAACCCTGCTTTTCAAAGTTTTTACCTTGAATTTCGCCCCTGTTAACAAACTTCTATGGAGACCACACAGTGGGAAAAGAAGAGACTCTGTGGTTAGGTGAAAATAGCCCACTGTGTCAAGAGGAGAACTTTTCGCTTGTGACCCTTTGAGAAGTCAATCACTGCCTTTATAACTCTGCCCTTGCTGTTTACTTGATCATCAGTAAATGCCCAATCATCTACAAATGGTCAATCATCAACCAAAAACCATGTTTCACCTTTGGAAAACTCTGCCCAACAACTCTCAGAATGACAAGGTAGTGTAGTGACCAGGCAGACTTGGATTTACCATGAAAAGTAAATGCAACGATGGTAATTCCTAGGAAGGTCTTGTTTTTATGAGTTTTAAAGGTTCACCAAATACTGTACCTGTTTGTTTCGGTATTAACCTCAAACACTAACCATTCTGTTTTTCAGAAAAAAGGACCTGTTTCCTCCTTCAGAATTCCTCTGTCAACAAAGCTTCTGATTGATATAGTATAGTGCAGGGAGAAAACAGACTTAGTTTATGGTAGAAATCAACGCAGACAGGGTTTAAGAAAATGTACCCTTGGTTTCTTGAGTTTGAGAAATTAACCAACGAAATATCTGCACCTCTTGTTTTACCACTTTGATATTAACTACACCTTTATCCTATGCCTCCAACTTCTACAGCTTCACACCACGGAACACAGGGTTTTTAAACTTGAAATTTTAGATTTTTCGAGCAAAGGGGCAAAGTACCTCGTGAATTTTAGGCGAAATCCTTTGGATGGAATTTGAAGTGCACCGGAACCTTTCAAGACAGGCGCGGCAACCCTTGGAGCAGAACCCGTCGCGCCGGAGAAAACGCCGGGTGGGTTGTCGTGTCGGGCGGGTTCCTACGAGCTCGTCGCGCCGCCTCTCGGAGCTCGTCGCTCGCGTTGACACCTGTGTATTTTAGACCCCAGGCTCGTCGCGCCAGTATTTTGGAGCCCGGGCTCGTCGCGCCACCTAAAAGCGTACGAGAGAAGACCTCAAACTGTTTGAAAAGCTGTCGTGATGCTTGGGAGCTGCGGCGATTTGCTTTTTTGGATTTCACAAGTGGTTTATTATTCCTCCATTTCATTCTTATGACATGTTCAAAATGGCAAACGGTCACTTTGAATACATATATCTGCCCCTTTTCAAATGATGCAAAACAGTATTTGTATCATGTTGCCTTTTAAACAATGGCAATCTTCAGTCTGCTTTCCTACTCACGAGGAATGACATACTGTTCTCTAAGAGATATCATATCTCAAAAAATTTCGACTTTTTCCCTCTTTGGGCGCTTTTAGGTGACAGTGTAAACGAAAGTTAGGTCATTTAAAAACTGTCAAAGGCACACTTCTCTGTCACTGCTTTTGCTGTACTGTATATTCGTGCTTAAACTGTCCTTTAGGATGGTGACCATTGTGTCTGCTTCAGGGAATATAAACAATGATAATTAATTAAAAACAAATTCCTTTCTGCCTAATCATAGGATCATATACCAGTTTGCCTTCTTATTTGAAAAGATAACCTTGTAAAATATGAAAACAGGCTTTTTGGCACACAGTCTTTATTCTATTCTGCTCAGCATTTCAAATCCCTTTTGTCAGTAGGAACATTTCATGACTGGACCTATGTTCGCTGCCTCCTTCTCTTGGTGATTTGCTAGTGAAGAATGGCTATTTCATAATGCACTAAAAATGTTGGAAAAGTTGTAAAACTCCTCTTCTCGAAAGGCGCATCCTTTGAACTTTTGATATATGAGATTATTTTACTGTTTGACCCTTTCCACAAGGAGAGAATCTTCTTTTAGGCATCAGTGGCACACATATGCTCAAAATTGTCTCTTTTAGCTATTCCTAGCATTGCATACCTGTCATTTTGCGTTTTATGACTCAACCTTAGTCACTGTTTACTTCTCTAGTTGCATCTTTTCACCTTAGCCTTGTTTGTTTGCTCAGAGGGATTTTCCTTGATTTCTGGATAGGTGCTCATGAAATGTCTTTAACCCTTTTTAAGTCCACTGCTCCTTTGGCACTCAAGGCATAAAGTATGTTCAACTTTTTCTCCTTTCTGCTAGATGAGCTGTTGACAGGTAGCTTCTTTGAAGAGGGAGATCAATACATTAGTATCATAGACAGTAACACCTTCTTTATTTCAACTTCTTTGAGTCTTTTCTCTGCACTTTTGGACTTATTAGTTTTCAACAGCCTGCAATGATTTTGGCCCTCTGCTCATACATGGAGGAGGCTCCTCATCGGGCGAAAGTGGTGGAAAGTAAACCATTTGAGCAACACCAATCTTAGCATCTACATTTGCAAACCTCACTGTGTTTTTGAAGGAAACCTAGCTACAGTGACACTGTTCTAAGGTTGCTGAGATATTTGTCACTTGGCTTGTTCATCTCACGACCTGGTATATTGACCAAAACTCTTTGTGACCATGAAGGTCAGTGTTTTCTTGAAGAACCAAGAACCTTCTCCTGCCTGTGTAATGGCATTGATTAACATGTGTTCTATTTGATGTTGCACCAAAACAGGGCTCTTATGATTTGAATGTTCACTGATGACATGGCCTTCTAAAGTTTCAACCATTCACCTGACTTGAAAGTTTCAGATGATCTCTTTTATTAGGCTAAACTTCCTTTCCTTTGAGCTTATCATACTTTCACTACAATCCTGTAATGGTCAGTAATTACATGCATGAAATCTGAAGATATTGTTTCATTGTTTCAAACAGGGCAAACCTGGACTTTTGCAACCTTATGAGTCAACTCTGGCCCGCGCCCTCTGCTTATGGATGAAGGAGGCGCCCTAACCCTCTGCTTGTAATGAAGGAGGTCCTGAGCCTTGACAATTTTACCATTTGCTGAGACAGTGGCAATCCTTTTTCCTGTGATTTTCATACTGAAAAGAGCTGTAAGGTCCTGATTGAGAGCCCTTTGTTTTGCAGCTTCATCTCAGGCTCATAATACACTGAGAAGCAGCTGTTCCTCTAACTGTAAACTCAAACATTTACTCCATGAGATGAAACATATTTCTTGTTTTTGAAGAACCATAGAACACGGTGAAAAACCTACTAGTCAGCTTGAGAATGGGCTTTATGCAGTGCTGAGATCTAGGGGGTGTGAGTGGCGCGACTTAAGGCTGTTTGTCAACTTCATTTGCAAATTAAGGGATCAGTCATGGTAGGTCTGCTGCAGATGGGGACTTTTTTGGCTTTTTGATGATTGCCAAAGGTGAAATGTCCTAAACGCCACTTCCTAACATAGGGTAGACTTCTGAAACAGATGTGGATTTGCCCTTTAAGGCTGATGGGCAGGTCAATAAGGCTGAGGCTAGATAGGATTGTTGACAAAGAGGTTGTGGTTTTGCTAGGGGTGGACTGAATAGGTAGAAAGGCGAAAAAAGTTTTGGGAGGGTTTTCTGGATGACATATTGACATAAGGAAATCAGTTTCTAGAAAACTCAGCTGAAGATATAGTCATCACTAACATGTAAAAAAATATTGATGGCTAACAGTGGCTCCATTTGGGGAGGGCA
Source organism: Pinus albicaulis (assembly GCA_034641835.2). NCBI lineage: Eukaryota > Viridiplantae > Streptophyta > Pinopsida > Pinales > Pinaceae > Pinus > Pinus albicaulis. Next base: position 91,083 of record JAXQQM020077802.1, read on the forward strand.
GCTCCTCGTCAGGAGGTGTCTAGAATTCAGATTTTTGGATTATGAAGACCAGTGCCTTATCCATTGGCGCAAAATTTACCCTTCTCTTGATGTTATTTCTGAAAAGTGTCAGCATGTTTAACATCAATGATACCTCTACCTACCCTACTATCTTTCCTAACATTTTTTCTTCTGTTTTGCGCATTTGAACTAGCAGCCTTTAGACAATGCATATTTTTCTTTTTGCAAAATGAAACTATCTACTTCTACTCTTATATCTGCCGGGAGTTCAGATTAAGCTGATGAACTCCTTCATTTCTCTACCTAAAACTAGATCAACTGTCAAGATTAAGCAGTTTGACAGGATTTCATTCTCTAATCTACAACATGAAATTCAAAAAATGATCAAATCAGGATTAGGCAGTCTGATTTGTCATGCATTTGCGGCATAAAAGACAAGCTGCACACAAATGTTATTTTGCAACAAAAGGAAACTAAACAAGCGGGGCTAAGATATACAATGTGTTTTTTATCCCTCGCTTCTCTCTTTGGTTCTGTTTTAGGCATGTGGAACCAGAATCTCTCCCTAATCTAAGCTCTGTGATAAGTCAATCTTACACAATGTTGACTATCTTAGCACTCACTAACTTATCAGCAAATAAATTTAAACATGCTCAGCTATGATTAGGCTAGATAGCTGAACAAGACATTGAAGTACTAGTAGCGGCATTTAGACTTGCTCGCTTTCCGAAAGACTATTTTTTTGGAACATGGGGCCTTTGTTATATCTCCACTTGCCCTCTTTTCTGCTTTTTACTGTTTTTGACTTTCCTATCTTTTACTGTTTTTGACTTTTTCTATTTTGTCAATATTTCAAACAATGGTATGCACAATGACTGAAAGTGTTTCAAACTCAAAAATGGAGTTCTTGACAAAAATAGTGTTTTAATGTCCTGCCATTCACAGGGCCCCCAAAAATTTCAGTCCCATCCGGTTCTTGTAAGAAGAAAGCATTGTTTCCACTAACTGAGCTGATGATATAAGGCCCTTTCCATAAATTTTCAAACTTGCCATGTTTACCCTTATCTTCTCTTCTAGAATCCCATTTTAAAACTTTATCTCCAATTTGAAAATCATTTTCCTTAGTTCTTCTGTCAAAAATATGTTTTATTTTGTCTTGTGCTAACTGAGCCCTTTGGTAAACTTCTTCTCTGGTTTGTTCTAAATGGATAGTCTGATTTACTCTTCTTTGTGTATCATTTTCTTCTATTTGGACTTCTTGTAGTAATTTCATTACTGGAACTCCTAGAGAGGTTGGGAAAATGGCGTCAACACCATAGACTAGCTGGTAAGGGGACATACCTATGGATTTCTTGGTAGTTAATCTATCAGCCCATAAGGCGTGCACTAGTTTCCATGCCATGCTTTTGATTTTGTTCAAGAAGTTTTTTGATAATGTTGACTAGGATTTTGTTAGAGGACTCGGCTAAACCATTACCTTGAGGGTAATAGGCTGTGGAATGTCCTAATGAAATATGATATTTGTGACAGAAGTCTATCATTTTCTTGGAGGAGAAGGCAGCGGCGTTATCTGTAATGATCTTCCTGGGACAGCCAAATCTGGACAGGATATTATTTTCTAGGAACGAAATGATGACTGAATCAGTAGCGTTCCGGGAAGGTATGGCTTCTATCCATTTGGTAAAGTAATCAGTGGCTGTGAGGATCCATTTATGTTGAGCGGATGAGGAGGGGTGAATTTCTCCAATGAAATCTAAACCCCATTGCTGGAAGGGTCCTTCAACTATAATGGGATGTAAGGGCAAAAGTAGAAGTTTTTTCTGGCCATCAAAAATTTGACATTTATGGCAAGTCATGACCAGTTTGTGAGTATCAGGGAACAAGGTGGGCCAATAATAACCGGCTCTAAGGATTTTGTTTGCAGTAGTTTTCCAGTAGAGATGACCTCCACATTCCCCTTCATGCATTTCCCGCATGATTATTTCTGCATCAGACTCGAGCAAACATTTAAGTAGCATACCAGTAGGATTCTTCCAATACAGAGAACCATCTATAATGCAAAACTTTAAAGATTTTTGTTTGAGGAATCTTGCCTTTGTTTTTGATAAAGACGGAGGAGCATTCATATAAGTTAATACATAGAGAATGTCTGCATACCAAGGTGAATCCAAAAATATTTGATCGATAGGGGGAAGTGTGCATTCTTCTTGTTCTTCTAAGGCATCGACAAAATTTATATCTAAAGCTTGGAGGTTGGTTTCGACCATTAATCTAAGCGAGCCCTTGTCCTTTAACTAGTTTAGTAGGCCTGATTTCTAGGTCATATTCTAGGATGACAGCAATCCACTTTCCCCTTTTACCATCGGGATCTTGGTTGAGAATGTCCTTGACGACAGTATTAGGGACGAAGGCTATGACATGAGAATGTAAGATGTAGACTCGGAAATCTTTTAGTGCCTTTACCAATGCGAATTCCTGTTTCTCCATGATGTTATATTTCAAGGGAGCATCTCTTAGGGACTTGCTAAAAAAGGCAATGGGTTGCTCTTACTTAGTGCATTTTTACGCTTAATACCGCGATGTTCGAGAGGCGATAGGAAGATAAAAGTCTTTGGTGAGATCAGGAGGGGGCTTATCGATCTTGGTGTTTCGATTTAGAGCCCTTTTAATTGGTTAAAGATTTGACACAGATAGTCCATTTAACCAGGCCTCACTTCTGCCTATTTGTGATCTCTTTTGGGAGCTGACGAGGTTGAGGATGAATCTTCTGAAAAATTTATCTTTGATAAGAATTTATGCTTATTAATGTTTCGAGAGGTGACTATCTGTAGGATTCGTTACTTTGGTCTATTTTGGTCCTTCTTCGAAATAATGTGACCTAGAGTTTCCCTTCTTCCGGACAGGGGAGTGTTTTCTTGGGGTTTGGGGATAGACCATACTTTCCATTTGTTGAAAACCTTTCTTAAGTGTACGAGGTGTTCTTGAATCATTTAGAATATACTGTTATATCGTCAAGATATATGACTATGAAAACACCTATGTCTTCTGAGAAGGCTATGTCCATGGCTCTTTGAAATGTGGCGCCAACATTCATCAGTCCAAAAGGCATTTTAACGTACATAAAAGTGCACCAAGCGGTGGTGAAGGTTGTCTTATGTTGATCGGTAGGGTAAACCAACACTTGGTTATAACCAGAAAAACCATCAAGCAATTAGATTATTTTAGCGCCTACTACCTTCTGAAGTATGTGGTCCATTTTAGGCAGAGGATAGTTGTCTTTCAGACATGCCCTATTTAGGTTTCGGAAATCTATACAGAGTCTGATTTCACCAGTCTTTTTCCTAACTGAAACTAGATTTGAGACCCACTCAGAGTATCGGAGAGACACTATTATCCCGGCATCATACATATTTTTTATTTCTTTTTCAACCAACGGTAGTAATACTGGGTTTATCCTTCTTAACTTCTGTTTGAAAGGCTTTTGGTTTTCTTTAAGGGGAATTTTATGTTGGATGATGCTGGTATCGTAGGATTTCAAATCTTGGTACCCCCATGCAAACACATCTTTAAACTCTTTGAATAGATTTATATACCTATGTTTTATGTCAGGCGGGAGGGTTTTGGATAGTTTGATATTTCTTGGTTCTTCCGGGCTTCCTATGTTATATTCTTCTATGTCAACCTCGGTAGATTCCATTTTTGGCTTTTTGGCCACATCGTTAAAATCAAACAATTCTTCTAAAGGTGCAAGCCCTCTGGGTATGGTGTCATTTTCATAGTGTAAGACTTCAAGTTCCCTTTGGTCTATGTCCTCTCCTATCTCACTTTCATATGAATGATTTACGGGTTAGATTGGTCCATAAACTTGGATTTAGCTCTTAGTGTTGGGTATCGGGTTCCCCTCTCTTCATCTTCTCATCTGTTTTGATTATATCAGCTGTTCTAGATTGGAGGAAATCATGATTGATCATCATCTTGGAGATACTTGCTGTGGTGGTCCCAGTATAGTAGGGGCGGTGTTTCTTGGATATCATATTGCTCATATACATGGTATTTGGCTAGTTGCTTTGCAACTTGCAGTAGGCAAACTCATTTGCTAGTTTGTTTTGAATCCTAGGGATATAGGTGAGTTCATATTTTTCGAAAGTTTTAGGATATCAAAGTTTGCATTCCTATATTCTCTCGGTCTTGGGTTCTTGTTGAATATTCCTTGCTGTTTACTGATTACAAGTTAAGTCAGCAATTTGTTATTCTATTGGCGCCTAAGTCTTTAAGCATGTGTAGACCAATGAGAAGGGCTTCATATTCCGCAATGTTATTTGTACATTGGAATTCTAATCTAAAAGAATGGCCTTCCTTAGTATTGTGTATCCAGATGCCTGCTCCTGAACCTGTCTTGCCACAAGAACCATCAAAGCTTATACTCCAAAGAGTTTCCTTTTCATACATGATACTAAGCTGTTTCTCAGGTTTCTTGGGACTTTGGTTATCAATTTTTTCATTCAGTAATGGTTTGGACATGTCTTCATTTTCTGTTATCTGCTTGTTTATACCACCTTCATTGTATAAGATAAAAGAATCTAAATTGGAATGAATGGAATAGATGGGGGTATTGTTTGGCTTATCTCTGTTGCTAACCATGTATTTCATGCGAGTTTCTCGGTATAACCTCCTAGTTTGGTTGAAAACTGGGATAGTAGCGAATGACATATCCATTTGAAGGCTACCTTGTATTTTGGCAGCCCATGCTCTTGATAATAGCATTCCATACTTAGGTGTGATGTCGGCCACTACTACATCCATGACTAAGTTTTTGGCTGGTAGTTGTGTTAGGGCAAAATCTAGATTTTTTATCAGACCTAAACATTTTACCTGACTTGAGTCGAAAGAATACAGGTTTTTGTAAGGTTGAGTTACTTCTAGTCCTAGGTTTTCCATGACTGCTTTAGGCATGAGGTTATGGGAAGCACCAGAATCCAACATGGCATTATGTAATATTTTGTCCCGTATATTTAAGCTTAAATAGAAAGGAGAAATAGTTCCTTCTTGATATTCACCTTCTACTTTAGGGCCAAATAAAAGCTCGAGTTTGTCGTCAGTTAGATTCAAGGTATCTTCCTTACTCTCTAGGTCAAAGACTTTGAAGATTTGAGATCTATACCTATCTATAGTTATTAACTCTGTAAGGGGTATGGTAATTTTTATTTTGGAAATTTCCCCTTCGAAGCTAAAAGGAGTAGGTAGCTTAGGCAGATTTGTTTAAGCTTTTTCAGACATAACCTTTTCTATGTTCTTAATTTGCTGACTTTGGCTTGGGACTTCTTTTGATACAGTCACTCTTGGGGCTTCTTTGGAGGTACTAGGAGTGTCTGAGCTAGTACTTGTCTGAATGGCCTTACCTTTGTTTTGGTCAGTCCTTTTGGCCTCAATTTTGCTACTATCCATGGTCGTATTTAAGATGTTATCAGAGATTTTGGTGTTGTTAGGACTATTCTTTTTGAAATGGTTTTGGTTTTTTTTGCTTCTAAGATTATATTGCCTGTGGGCTTCTACAATAGCATTTTGAAACTCTATGGCAGGGTCATCGGGATCTTCATAATTGGTCTCATCTTGATCAGGAGAAAATAACGCTTGTTATTCTTCGGTGAGGTACACCTCACTCTCATTGTCAGACCCTATGAGGTTTAAATGATGTTCATCAATAGGTTCTGAGTCCCTATCATCTTCTTCCACATAGTTTTTATTGAATGGTGGCCTGATCTGTTGGTCATTATCCCTTGGTCTGTTTTGGGGCTGCTCCCTCCTAAAGTTTTGGTTTCAGTTTCTGATTGGAGGGTTTGGCTGGTTTTCCCTAACACGAGCTTTTTCATTGATCTTTTCCCACATTTTAGCCATGGATTTGACTAAGTCATCTATTCTGGGATCTAGGGAAGGTGATGAAGTGGAGACCTCATCTCTATATGTGACTTTTCTTTCTGATCTAGTTCTAGCTCTTTTTTTAGCTAAGTTGGCATCTGCTTTTATGGCTATTTGTTGCATTTCCTCCAAGGTAGGGGGATCTTTATCTCTCAGATGATATGTCATGTCTGGATCAAAACCCTCAGGAAATTTTGCCAAGGCTAAACCATGTGGAGGTTTGAAATGAGGTGGAAGGGAGTTATATACACTGTTGAACCTAGTACAGTAAGCTTGGACACTTTCCCCATTTTCCCATTTTAGGCTGTTATATTCTGACAGGATTTGAATGGGGTTTCTTCGGATTTCCCACCTGTTTCTGAAAATTTGATGCAGTTCGGGGATATTATGGATGCTGTTTGGAGCTAAGCTTTTGAACCATGCTTTAGGTTCGCCACCAAGACTTTGGGCAAATATTCTCATTCGGACAGTCTCGTCTTGTACCTCTAGGTATTCATAAGCATCAGTCATTCTACTTATATGCTGTTGAGGTGTGGTGGTATCTTCTCCAGTAAAGTGTGGGATCTTGTCTTGATATTTGTTTGGGAGAGGAGCTAAAGGTGGTGGTAACACCAAAGGCGCGTACCAGGCTGCCATGACTGGAGCTAATGGATGATGTGCAAGAGGAGGACTGGTAGGATGAAATGAAGTGGTTTGAACAGTGGTAGTTTGACCAGGTGTGGCGGATGAACTTGGACTAGTGATCTGGTTTTGAGCAGATCTGGGATGATAAGAGCCAAACTGATAGAGAAGCTGGAAATCAGGAGGAGTTGTGGGTGAAGCTTCTCTACTAAGACTCTGTGGTGGGCTTAGCGGTTCAAGATCGTCAAAGTCTATCCTACTATATGATTTGCTTCTGGGAAGAGTTTGTGATGGCTCTGGTTCCAAAGGTGAATCTAGTAGGGTAGTGCGATGTTTAGGTACAGATCTTGTTCTACGGATGAATCTACCAGAAGCTAGATGATCAGTTTCAGAAGCTTGCCACAGAATCTTCTCTGGGTCATCTACAATGATAGGGGGAGTTGGGTCTGGATGGGATCTGGTATTGATTCTTCGTGAAGCCAGATTTTAGATCCAGGGTTCAGAGAGAATGGTATTGGTGAATGTTTTGGATGAGTGATTGTTCTAAAGTTATACTAAGGCGAAGGATGGTCAAAAATAGAAGGGATGGATTAGTGGAGTCGCCAGGTGGAAATGGATTGTTTTTGTGAAGATAGCTATGGTCTACCACTAGTAACTAATCTGAGAATGTTTTTGGATTTTCTGAGTTTTCTGTGCAGCCTATGGTGATTTAAAGTTTTCTAGGTTTGTTTCAACACTTTGCTAGGGTGATGGGAACAAAAAGAGTTTACTCTAAACAATGAATCTATGGACTGCTTGCTTGTTTATGGTACCTAACGGACCAAAGAGTCTATAAGAGTTTGCTGGACTATTATGTACTCAATGTCTTACCATCTCCCGCTATGTTAGTGAGTGATGGGAAAGGTCTATCAGATGGAATTCTAAATTTAGCAAGGTGGTAAGGCTTACTAGAAGTTAGTGGAGTCGCCAGGTGGATTTTTAGTTGTTTTGAGGTATATTTGTATGGTCCACCAACCAATATTGTCAAAAGCCAATCTAAGGGAGTGTTTTGGGGTTTTTTTGAGTTTTATGTGCCTACAAGGTTTGGAATACTTACAATCGACTCATCATTTTGCTAAGATGGTGAAGGAGCTATTTTCTTACCCTTCAGACAATATCTAGATATACTAAGTCGATTGAGATCAAGAGTTACTAAGGTGTACTTAGATTGTCACTAACTCCTTTAAGGTCCTATCGTGAGTGTCACTATGTTAGTGAGCAAGGATAAGTCAACTGGGATAGTATTCTCAAAAAAGTATTTAAAGATGAGGGAAACTAAGTTTTTTAATCACCTTGTCCCACCGTGATCGCCATTATGTTAGGTCCCGTGATTTGGCCGATTGGCGTCAAATGACGATGTAACATCAAACGTAGCTTTGGAGCCCAAGGACCTAGCCTTCCCGGACTCGAGAGGGCTCTCTCTATATGTAAAAGATGTCTGCAGTGTTTTACTTGCGGTGTTCATATTAGGCTAGTTATGAAGTATGTTTTTAGTTTTTTGGTTTTTTAAGTTTGTGATGGGATGAAACTGATCAAATACATAACCGGATAACAAGATGTAGATAAATTGGGCTATGGGGTCAAACAAAGCCAAGGAAGCTATGAGGTGATGATGTAAAGCCGCCGTAGGGCCGATTTGATTCACCGTAGAAGGGATTCGGGCAAAATGGATTGAATGGACAACAAGTTGGTGAAAGACAATAAGTGATTTCAAGTGTAACTAGTTAATAGCAGCATAACAAACATGTAAGTAGCAAGCCATTAATCATGCTAAGTATAACTATAAGCTAATTAATACATAGAAATCAAACATTCCAGCCATACATAGAGGTATAAGACCCTCTAACTTCGGGAAATGACTATCGACTTGGGGAGAACATAAGACAAACTAACAACTCATAAACTACGCCGAACGCCTAAAAATAGTCAAGTCATTGGGCACTTTGAAAACAAGCTTGTTAGTTTTAGCAAAGGGCTAGATCGACTAGGCCTCCTTGGTTCAACAAGATGATCAACAAATCAGTCAAAGAGAAAGTTTTATGGACAACTATGGGTACCAATAGGTAGGTAGGGCAAACCATACATCCTACTCAACACATAGAACTTATGAATAAAACTTAGCAACAATACCTTAGGTTACTAAAGAGCAGCTAAGAATTCTTTAGCATAACTAAGGGAGAAGAAAACATCAAGCTATGAAGATTCAGGGATTTTGGAGGTGCCTCCAATGGGCATATCTCAAATCAATCTTTACTGATCTATAGCAGCAAGAAATATGTATTATGAATGAAAACTAGAAGACAAAACATATCAAGAGACACTATACCATTCTACTATGTCAAGGAATCCATCAACAAGCCTTCACCATTCCTCAAAAGCATCCAAGAGGCAGTCCAAAAATCATAACTCAAGTGTATTCTTCAAAGCTCATATGACCAATGTATTAATTCTTCTCAAGTTCAGCCTCCGATTTACAATGAGAACCATGGAATAAATAGGCTTGAGGGAGGAAAACCTCATGGAGCAACTAGCTATCCCATTGGGCAAGTCAAAATATCTAAACTTGTCCCCGAGGCTTTGCAAAGCCTGGCCAAAATATCCTATAAAATATCTAAAAAACTGCTAAAACGGAAATTATATTGACTTTACATCATTTCCCAATGATAAAAATAGCTTAACGCACATTTGGGAAAAGCAAACATTTTTGGAGTTCAAAAATTACAAAAATACTTCATATTTATGTCCGAAAAGGTCCCCCGACTTGCCGGATGCAAATGGCAGCCTTCCCGATGTCGAAATGAGGCTCATGAGGTATTTCTCGAAAGCTTTTTGTGTCTATTTTCCGGCGCAACCGGAACCAACTCAATCCGAGGTTCTAAGTCATCCAAAACTCGTACCTCGTGTGAAAAAACCCGTAAAATGCGTAACGCTCGATATGGCGTAATGTGCAAAATGAGGCTGTTTTTCGCCAATTTGAGGGGGCGAATGATTTCTCAAATGCCCCGAAAATCGCCGGAGACCTGATCATGGAATTATGGCATCCTACCCGTATCATCCTCCTCCTCGACAACTCATCAAACTAACATGGCGAATTTATGAGTTTTTGGCCAAAAGCCCAAAAATGCCAAAAAACAAAAAAGTTGTCGAAACAGGCCCAAAATTGGCATGCATGACCCTCAAGGGTCCATAGAAACATGCTTCCGAAGTCAAGCCAAAATATCGAGGGCGGATATGCTTTTCCCTTCCTTCCGTGCTAGGCGTCTCTTTCAACTTCTTCAATTTCTCTTGTGCTACCTTTAATTTTCGCCCGGCAAACTGATTTAGCTTCAGAAGAGTCCTCTTTCTCCGTAGCTCAAGATCCCTATTCGCCCTCTCAAGCTTTGTCTCCAAATGTCAAGTTAGCTCTCTCAAGCCATGCTTCTTTGTTTTCCTCAATTTCGCTCAAGGAGGGCAAAGAGAGGAAAGGCTTCGAAATGAGCTTGTTCTTCGCTCTCCGTTTCTCCAAGGCTCTTCTAAGCCCGATGGTCCTAGGCCCTTCCGCCTCAGGGCCGGTATTCCTCCTCTTCATCATCAAACTCGCCAATGAGCTCTTTAATTCTTACTTGCGCCTTTTCCCCGCCTCTTTTTTATACTTGATCGCCCTTGCCTCATGAATGGCCGCATGATACTTCATTTGTTTATTTTCAAATCTCCAAGAAGTGGTTGAAATTCCTCGCCCTTTGAAGGTCTTCTTGTAACACCTCAATTTGCCCTTCTTTGTGAATGAGGAGGTGTTCAAGGAGGCGAAGCCTCATCGTCACTATCATCACTTCTCGATAGGGATAATAGCTAATTCCGTCTCCATGCTTTGCACTTTCTCCAATTTTACTTTTGCCTTTGAAAGCCAACTGCGCTTTTCCTCCCCGCAACCAGAGTGTCTTTTTGGCCAATTTCCTCTTACTAGGAACAATTTTGCTATCGGTTAAGGTGGCAACAAATTTTGTCGTGCTCATCAACTGTCCGTCGCTGTCCTTCACTTCTATATGCCGATGTCCTTCACTTTCTATATGTCGTTGTCCCTCAATATCCGCTCGCCGTCCTTCAATATCTCTGCATGCTGCCCTTCATCACCTATCCGCCGCCGGTGTTCACTACCCTCTATCTCTTCCCCGTTGACTTGGCTGTCCCTCAACATCCAATGTACTCGCCGTTCATCAACCTCTAGCCGCCGCCGTTCACCGCCTTCTTTTTCTCCCCGTGGTTCACCGCCCTTCTCCTTCTCCTTGTAGACTTGGCTGCCCAAAACGTAGTCATTTTGAGTTTTTTAGGTGTAGGCCTACTAGACAGCAATCGGGCGATGGACAGCCGAGTAGGAGACACATGAACAGGAGGAACAAAGTGGCAAAGTCCGAATGGCTAATGAATGAATCCCATGAAACCCCTTTTTTCATAAATGTTGTAAGAAGATAATCTTGATCAAGGAATGATGAAAGAGAGAAGGGATTTGCCGAGGTGGAGCCTTCTTTGGCCGCATCGCCCATTTTCTCTATGTTTTTGGACAAAAAGATGGAAGGTTCAGCTTGCCTCGCTTCGGTAAAATGCATCAACAAGCGACATGGTAGGCATAAATTTGATTAAACTCCTTCACAAGTGAAATATCTCATTATGTCTTTCATCGTGAGCATAACCGTCAAGAAGATAGGAAAAAGGGAAAATAGCAAAGATGGTTTCCCATGTTCAAAGCTTGATGAAAGGTTTATAATCCTCTAGATCAAGATGTGCTTGTTTAAACCACCTTTCACCATGACAGATCTGGTGTGCCTTGGATACATACCTTGGGGAGATTTTGAAATCAAGACCCGCCAACCGGAAGTGTTTGTCCCTGAATCTCAAAGCGCACAAATGTGTAAGTGGCGAAAAACTTCGACTTCTTCTATTCTCTCGCGTAAATCAAGACAACCTACTTCATGGAAATTGAAAAGCACCGATGGGTGAGCATCGATTTATTCTATGGAGATAGGCTCATATCTCTTATGTGGACCGCTCCCGTGATCTTGCTTTGGAGGCATTCTCGACTTCGAACAAGCTTCGAAGAGGCAAACCGCCCATCAGATGAAAAATGCTCCGTCGATTGAAATCGGTCACTATACCGTTTGGACAAGATAGAAAATGTGGTTTAGGATAGATTTCAACAATGTTTTTTGTTTGAATAAAACACCTCGCACTCCTTAAAATGCCTCCTTCAACTCGGATGCACTTCACCCATGTAAAATTCTCAATAGGACACCTTCAATAAAGATGAGACAATATGCCGTATAAATTTCCGTATGTAGTGTTAAGCAATCATTCCTCCCCGGTGAGTTTGTTAGAGGTCAACCAACCCTTGCATTTGCATCTCTAAGACCAATTTTCAATATTAAAACCCTACTCTTTAGAAATGGTCTTCCTCTTAAAAAATATCACAATCAACAACTCTTCAAAATGATACAATGTAGTGAAAAGAAAAAAACAGACCTAGGTTGGGTGTAAAAACAAGCACAATGGTTTAGGAAACACACTCTTTGCTTGTGAGTTTAAGAGATCCACCAACACATCTATACCTCCGTCTCCAATATTAAATTCAATCACCAACAAACTCTACCTTTAGAAAATGGCCCCTTTCACTTGTGAAGTTTAAGAAGTCAAACACCACTTTTGTACCTTTGCCTTCAATGTTAAAATTCAACCATCAACAACCTTTGCCCTTCAATGTGTTGTTCACCTTTGGAAATTCTCTCCGTCAACAAATCTTCAAAATGATACAATATAGTGCAAGGAAAAAGGCATCTAGGTTAGGTGTAAAATCACGTACGTTGCTTTAGGAAAACCACCTCTTTACTTGTGAATTTCAAAGGTCAATACTACACTGCATTCTCCTCGTCTCAATGTTAAATGCAATCACCAACAACTCGTCCTTCAATATGCCGCGTTCATCTTGGGAAACTCTTGCCAACAAATTCACAAGTGGGAAAATACAAGGAATGAAAAGCACCGCTAAAATAGTGTGTCGTGAGAAAATGCCAATAACACTCTATTCTTGAATCGATTTGAAGATGAAACAAATCGTTCTCAACCTCAAAACCCCGTATCTCTATATGTGCTCTTTGAATGACAAATTCAGCCTTTTATCATATTGAAATACTTCCAGCTCACCGTGTGAAAAGATCGCTTTTGCTTTTAACTACAATGACAAGGTCTAGGGTTTTAAAACTTCTTGTCATTTATCAAAACCTTGAAATCGATGGGGAAATGTATAAAAATACCTCGAATTTCGATGAACACCCGTTTGAAGGTCGAAAGAAACGCCGGAAACTTTGGACACTGCGCGCACCCTTGAAGAAAACACGCCGCCAGAGAGCACTTGTCGGGTCACTGTCAGTGGCTCCGCGTCAGACAGCGCGGCTGCGCCAATGTACAGCATCGCTCGCGCCGGCCAACGTGGCCCGTGCAAAATTTCGCCCTGTGCACGTCGCGCTTTTCTCGCAAACTTTTGAACTTTCGACCGCATTTTCGCTTCTTGTGCTAGGGAGACCGGATTCGTCTTCGCTTTTTTGAAAATGAGATCTTTACTCTCACACTCACTCTTTGATGTCATGTCACAACAAAACTCCAACCGTCATTTAAACCTTGGAAGTAACATTGATTTTTAACTTTGTTTTTTGTTTAAACTTCTCGGCTTGTCATTTGAATATATACACCCGAACATTGACTCGACCCCGACCTTGAACTCCAAGCAACTCAACAAATTCTTCATCACCTCTTCCACCGTGTTACAAACTCGCCAATGAAATACCCGAACACCGATTTGTTGCCGAGAGGACAAGATTCGTAAACCCGTTTTGACAATCTTTGGTCTTTTCGATCGCTTTCTCCAATCTTTAAATACAAAAAAGGTGCCAAGTTTACCGACCTAACTTGGATCCGGTTATGGTTTCTCAATTTCAAAAGGCGCCTCCTTTTTGTTTTAAATAACTTCGCCCGAAGGTACATTACTCATGATATATCCGTCTCTTGAATGGTGAGAGAGATGCATTTGCCCCAAACTTAAAACCGACAATTTATCAAACTACTTCTTTGTCTATTTATACAAGATTGCATACCCGTTCATCATGCATTCTATACCAACTTTGGCCACCGTTTTACCTTCTTAGTGATTTTTATCAAGGAAGGACCATTCATAATGCGCCGTAAATATTTGAAAACCTTGAACACCATTTCTTGAAAAGCGCTTCTTTGGACCTTTGGCATGTGATATTGTTTTGTTTGCCGAATTTTCCCTCAAGGAAAATGCCTTCTTTTTGGCATCAATGGCATACATATATTCAATATTTTCTCTTCTAATGCAGTACAAATTACGTATAGCTCTTTGAAGAGGGAAATCACTACCTTGCATCATAAATGCACACTTACCTCCGTGCAATGACTCCTATTCGCTTTTTGGTATCCTTCCACCGCTTTCTTATATCAATCGCTTCAAGAACTCGGCATGGCTATCCGCTCATACATAGAGGAGGCTCTTCATCGTAAGGTATCCAAGGCTTTTGACCACTATGTTTGACACAAACTCCTTTCTTCCGAATGTGATGGTAAGTAAACCACTTGAAAAACATCAATCTTAGCATCTTTACTTGCAAGCATCACCGTATTTCGTAATAGCTCTAGCCACAAAGTGGACACCGTTTCCTCCGTACCGCCCAAGGGTGACTAAAATATCATCATGTGTTTTGGTCATCTCATGACAAACCATTTGAAGGATAATCTCCGTAATTATGGGAGGTCGTTGTCTTATGAGAAAACAAGAACTTTCCTTCTCGCCCGGGTAATGGCATTTGTTGTCGCACCGTTCTATTTGATCTTTGTGGATAAGCAGTGGTACTTATGATTGGAATTTTTCACCAATGACATGCCTTTCTTCATTTCAACAATTCACATGATTTGAAAGCTTCGCATGACCTCCTTTATCGAATTTACCTTTTTCTTAGCATATTCCAAACTCTCGTTCCCCGTTATGACCATCACTCAAATTCATAAAACCTGGAGATATTGTTTCCACCGTTCACAAAGAAAACCCGGACCTTTGCAATCTTCCAAGTCAATATTGGCCAGCACCCTCTCGCTTGTGGATGAAGGAGGCGCCTCTAACCCTCTCGCTTGTAAATGAAGGAGTGTTCCGTCTCGACAATTTACCGCTCGCCGAGACAAAGGTGTCCCTTTCTTACCGTGATTTTCATGCCGGAAAGAGCCGTAAAGTCCGTATGAGCAAATTTTCTTCGTTTTGTAGACATATCTCAGGCTTAAGTTACATTTAGAAGCAAATTGTTCCTCTAACTTGTAAACTCAAATATTTACTCCATGAGATGAAATTATATTTCTTCCTTTGTAGAAACTACAGAACACCGTGAAAAACCTAATAGTCACCTTGAGATTGGGTTTTTATGTTGGCCGAGATTCAGGGGTGAGTGGCGCGACTTAGGCTTCTTGTCAAATTCATTTGCAAAGTAAGAGGTCGCCATGGTAGGTTCGTTGCGTATGGAGGCTTTTTGCTTCTTTTTGATGATTTCCATGGGTGGAATGTCTTAAAGCGCCACTTCCTAACATAGGGGATACTCTTGAAACAAACATGTGGATTTTCCTTTTAAAGCCGATGGGCGTACCAATAAGGTCAAGCTAGATAGGATTGTGATAATGAGGTTCGATTTTGACATGGGCGAACCGAAAAGGTAGAAAGGCGAAAAAAGTTTTAGGAGGGTTTTCTGATGACATATTGACATAAGGAAACCGCCTAGAAAACTCACCGTAGATATAGTCATCACTAACATGTAAAAAATACTCATGGCTAAGACATGAGGTCTTCGCCTTGATACTTTTCCTTTAATTATTGATTTTAGGCTCACAATCTTCAATTACCGGCCTTACATTCTTGATCTTTCACTAATACTCTTTGCCGCTCCATTTCATCGTCTCCGTCTTTGAAAAATCGAGTTTTAATGATGTTGGGGAGGTTAATTAGTGTCGAGAACTCGTACTTTGATGAAATATTTCTTGTAGAAACCTTCCCGTACATCTTTCCCGTAATATTAGGCTCGAACATTGACCTTTCTCTCCGCGCCGTTTGTCACTAGAACAAGTTGGATCGGTGGAATGAAGGAGGTTTTCACACCCGCAACCCCGCAAAACACGAAAACAAATTAAGAAATCCATGCATGGGGTGGGACACGCGGATGACCGTGAAAATGGCAACGTGGCATGGTCGATGATGAAGCATGCAGAGGATACCGTGGATGAAACCCGTGAACAAGGAGATGCACTTGGAAGATGGCGAGATTGGAAATTTAAATGTAAATCATTAAAATTCAACCTTTGAATGAAATATAAAGGGGACAGATGAAAATGCGATGAAAACACGTGGAATGGGTGACGTGGTGGACCCACTAACATGGGCATGATATATTTCTAACCATCTCGATCTCAGGAGGATATCAACGGTGGAAAATGCACTCGGGAGGGCAGGGGTCATGTTTGCCTGGGCTAACTCCCGAGCATCTTCATGGCGCGATCACCGTCTGATGGCCAGCCATAGATCCGTTTCTGCGGACAAAATACGCGTCGGCCCGTTACCAAACATTAACGCACGATGAGGGCGAATTTTCAAACAGATTGAGGACACGTCGTGCGGTGACGTTGATCATCACAAAATGAAAAATACCGCCCACCTTCCAAAGGCGGTGCGATAGAAACCGTTGGTTTTGAACAGCTGGGATCGTCCGTGGTGGACCACTCGGGCAAATGAATTGTGGGTTTTCGATCTATGATCGATCAACGGGATATGCTATCAGCAGGAACTGTGAACACGAGAACATTGGGGCTTGAGACGATCGTTGGATTACCGGAAATCGACGGTGGGTAGCGCTCCGAGACTTATTCATCCAATCACGATAAGCACCTTCGTGCTAGCACTTGGTTCTAGCGCCTGTGTCATGTGGGGGGAAAAAAAAAAAAAAAATTTAAGGGGTCGTCGAAGGGGGCTAGGCCCGATATATGTTAAAATGTGGGTTTTTGGCCCTTTAAATGCAATTTGTGGCCGTAACTAGGTAACGATAGAGAGATTGGGGGCTATCAAACCAACAAAGGTTATTTGAATGGTTTAAGAGGGGCATGGGGATGATTTAGAAGGTTTAGAGGGATTTAGGGGTAAAAAAAGGGGGACTTTGACAGAAGGAAAAAAGGTTATAATGGGACATTCTCGCTAGAATACAAGGGGCAAATGAAGGCCATCTTGAGCACACCTTTTTACAATTAGTGAGGCTTATTGAATTAGAAACAAGAGGGAAATTAATAAAAGGGCAGTAGGGCATCTAAGAGGATTTCAAGGATGATGTGTTTTTCGTGAGAAATGCAATCCTCGAAAGCTCAACAAACAATTTAGCCCTCGTTTTCTTGTCAAAAAATTCATAGGGGTCTAATAGTGGCTCCACATGGGGATGGATTCTTCTTGAAGAAGTCAAGAATTTGGAAAAGGATCTTTGGAGTAGGCGAGATGCCTGATCTTGAGCCATATTTCTTCTTTGATTTCGAAATTTTCGTTACAAACATGATAAATCAGCAAGAGCACTCCTAAACAATCTACCTACCCATCCTACAATCCTAGCATTTTTTCTTCCAGGGCATTTGGACTTGCGTACCCTTTACATCATTTATTTTTATAAACCGGAAAATAAACCTATTCTATTTCTACCCTTATTACTCCATGAGACCAGATTAAACTCGTTGGCCTCATATGTTTCTCTATAATCTAATATCTTTGGATTAAACTATCCAACATTTCTTCTCTACATTCTACTACGTAAATTTAAGACCGACAAAATAGGATTAGACAAGCCTAGTTTTCCGTGGATCCAAGGTATAAAGACACCGCACATGGAATGAAATTTGCGTAAAACCGAAAAGAAAAATCTTGAAGGCTTGAAATATGAAACTTCTCACATCCTTTCTTCGTTGTGACTCAATTTTTGGAGCTTCTTAGAGTCACTCCTTGCAATTCGTGAAAATTCATGTTTTGAGCATGGTTGAGCCTCTTTTTCTCTCTTTTTTTTTTGAAACATTTTTCTCTTTTTTCTTGAAAACATTACACAACAATGGTATTTACAATGGAAATGGAAACTAGAAATTGAAATCGCAGTAGTAGTGTTTGAGCATCCCCGTCGTTGACGGACCCCCCAAACAACTCGTACCATCTAGCTCTTGTAGAAAAAAGGCATTTGGGCCGGGTCACGTCCGGATGATGTATGGACCCCCGCCACAAACTCGTAAAATTTTCCATGCTTTCCTTTGTATTCTCTCCCTTGAGTCCCATTTCAAATACTTTATCTCCAATTTTGAAGTCACAAGCTTTTCGTTCTCTTATCAAATAACTTCTTTATATTTTCTCAACCTTCGCAGCTCTGTTATAGACCCTTTCCCTTGTTTGTCGGAGATGAGTTTTTTGGTTTATCCTCCTCACCATACTGTCATTCTGGAACTTCTTGGACAAGTTTAACTACCGGTACCCCAAGGTCGGTAGGAAACACTACTTCTCGTTCCATGCACAAGCCGATATGGTGACATGCCAATGGATTTCTATGTGGTGTTTGTCACCCCACAAAGCATGCACTAACTTGTTATGCCATGATTTCTTATTCTCTTTTCGAGCAAGATAATGGTCACCAAGCTCTTGTTTGATGATTCGGCCTAGCCCATTACCTTTTGTGGGTAATAAGCAATGAACGACCGGTGCAATTTGATACCCGTGACAAAAATCAATCATTTTCTTAGATCCAAAAGCAAGATTATCAAAGAATTATTTTCCTTGGGCAAACCCAAATCGAGAGAGGCATGTGGTCTTCTAGGAACCTAATGATGAAAAAATCTATGGCATTCCTAGAAGGTATGCCTCTATCCACTAAGTGAATTAGTTTGTGGTCGTTAAGATCCACTTGTGCTATGCAAGAAGCAAGGTGTATTTCTCCTATGAAATCTAGGCCCCATTGCATAAAGGGACCTTCAATAGTGATGGTTTGTAAAGGTAGAGGGAGGAGCTTTCTGCCTTCAAAAAAACTGCATTTATGGCAAAGATTATCATCTTATGGATGTCATTAAAAAGTGTAGGCCAATAACAGCTCTAAGAATTTTATTAGCAACATGGCTTTCCATTTCAAGGGGCCTCCACACTCTCCCGCATGGTGTTACACCATTTTTTGGTCATCTAACCTTTCATCATTAGATGGACCCAAGTACACCATGTAAGACCCGCTACCCCAAGTAAAAACTCGCTTTCACTATGTTAATTAAGAAACCCCAAAAGGAATAATTAATTAAACCACAATTTAATTATTATTCCCTACCATGTTTAACCTCCAAAAACAAAGAAATTAATGAGATAAACCCATAGTTATCTTATTATTTTCTAGAATAATTATTTAAATAATATTCCTTGTTAAATATGAACAAATCAACCACCATTAATAAAATAAATCATTATTTATTTGATTATATCCTAACCACTTCTCAAAGATATGTGAATAAATAAACTATTTATTTATTTATTTTTCACTAATCAAGGGATTTGACCCAAGTCAAACACCCTTTCCCTCCAACAAATAATAAAATATTCCATAGAGGTGGATCTAGATGTGATTAACATTATTTTAATCATGCACCAAGATCTAGAAGGACCCAATAATTTGTTATAAATAGGAGGGTTTTCCCCATCATTCTTCACCTTTTGTTGCCTATTAGATCACTCCGGATCTATACACTTGGTCTCATTTCGCCATTTTGCTCCCATTGAGCTCTACCTTCTACATTTGGGTTTTTTATCTACAAGAGAGAGAAAACTTAGATCCGAAGTGCCGAGGACTACAAAGAACCCATCCCATTGAGGAGATCCGGATACACCTTCTTGTTTCCTCCCGTGCCCCGTAATATAAAAATTCATTCAAAAAATCGTGTTCTTGTCTTGTCCGTCGGATGCATGGAGCAAACTCTTTACTTAACTGCTTAATGTCTTTCCATTTATAGATCCGTTTGTTGCGTACTTTAACTACTAATTGCGTATCTCAAGATGTTTTCATAACCATTATCGTTGTTAGGGCTATTAGTTATGCGTAGCTAAAGTGGTTCTTTTTCGTACACTTCACGAAGAATCCATACTAACAAATGGCGACTCCACACGGTTTTAAATTACGACCGCTCGTCGTTTTTCATATTCCTTCATATCCAAATACTTCAGCTCCTGTGGCTTCCTTTTTCTGTACCGCTTTAGTTTTCTCTCTTTTTATGTCATTTTTCTCACATAAAACCCTAAAACTTAAAATTTCTAACTTCCGTGTGTTTCGGCCCTAGTCATGGTAAGCGACACCACCGCAAATCGAGACGCAACTTTTCCTCAAAACTGCCGCCGAGACAACGGGAACGCAAGGGTCGCACTTTTTGGCCCTAAACCTCGCGACCGAACCTCCGTGCCGCACTTCTTGTACCGTTTTCTCTCGCGACCTCAACTCGCATCGGGGTCGAAATCGCGACCCGACTTTTTCTTAAAGATTTTTCCGCACTTTTTCCGGCTCGCCGGGCAGCCTTCTCGCGTGTCTTCCAAATTTCCGTCTCAAATTTCGCCGACCAAGATCTCGATCTCGTTTACCATCTAAGTGGGAACCCGGCCCCTTAGGCTTTAGTACCCTCCACTTTTTGTGGAAGAGTTTTTAGCCGTTTCACCGTTCTGCTTCGCAGCTTCAGCCCCCTCTTTCCCGCATCTATTACCTCACTTTCGATCCTTTCGCAATTAGCCTCTTTTCCTTTCAAATCTACCTCTTGGCGTTTTGTTTGGACCTCCTCCGGCGTCTCCGCCTTGCCCCGTTTTTTGCCGATTTCCTTTTCTAGCCACCTTGCCTCTGCCTCTTGGCTATGATCCGCACCCCTTGTCCGCAGCTTTATCCTCCGCATCTCTCGTCCCTTGGACCCTAGATCCGTCGAGCTTCCTTTGTGTGTGTTTCCATAGTTTTTCCCTTTCTTTTCAAAGATAGTTGTGAGAGACCCACCTTTCCGGGGTTAGATAGATGCATATGTAGCCGTTATTTCGTTATTTCAGCATTTTATTCCGTTCTCCGTAGGTTTATTTTCAGCTACGTAGCAAAGACACTTTTTCTTGCTCTCAACAAACGGAAAGGGTTTAAAAAAATAAAATTAACGCACGCCACACACCGACCCTAAGTGAAGAAGTGCCCGGTTAACACCGCCGCAAAGACCCCAAAATCAATCACCGCACCTTTTCTACCCTTGACCGGTAATTGATTCCGTCCCCCTTGTTGCCCCCGTCATTTCCTTCTTCCCGTCATCATTGCACCCCCCAAGGCGCCTTTCCCGAAGACTCTTGGCCTTCACCCCCCGCCTGTCGATCGACCCGCGCACCGCCGTCGTCGAGCCAGTCCACCTTCGAGTCCGACTCCGACTCCTCCCTCCGATTCCTGGTCCTCTCTTCCCCTCCCGTTCTCCCGCCCTCCACCATGTCCGGCCCGTGGCCTCCAACGCTTAGCGTTTCTCCTACCTAACGCCGCCCCTACTTAGCCGCGAACCGTCACAACCACTACCCCGCCACCCCCGTGCTGTCGTATATTGGGTGTGCTCCCAACCTCCCCGATTTCCATCAGCTTGATTAATGATCCCATTCACCACAATGCTACCTCGGCCCGCTATGCCCACCAAGCCGCCCTCTCGATATCCCTAGTTCGAGGGCCTTAATGGAGAAGATCCAACCAATTCACGTCCGGTCTTTCCACATGTGGTGTTCCTCCAACTCCATTACCGATGACTCCATCCGTCTTCGTTTGTTCCAACGCACACTTACCGGCCAAGCTTCTAAATGGTATGTCGAACAGGCCACTTCCTCCCATACCACGTTCGAGACTCTTGCCCAAGCCTTCTTGTCGACTTCCACCTCCCCTCTCCGATACGATCGGTATTTGAGCTCTGAATGTTTAAGCAATCCTTTCCACAAGCTTTCTCGCCTATGTTCGTGAATGGAGCAGCAGGTCGATGCCTGTCGAGCCGTCCTTGAAGACCAGTCCGTGCGGCGCGCCGTCGTCGTTCTGCCAGCTCACGCGCTCGCCGAAGATGTCGCCTCTCACTTTCCTCAATCTGAAGAAGCCACCCTCCAAATAGCTTTAAAATATGACCCGATCTACGCTCAATCTGGTTATGTTTATACCGTTCTTCCTGACATCCCCAGGCCCGGTGGCGCTAACGCCCCGGGGGCATCTCATTCCGCCGACGGTATTGCTGGATCTCTTTCCCACCCCTTCCATTCCTTCCATGCTTTCACCCTCCACAGCTGGTCTCGAGAGGCAGACTTTCTAAGACTCTGCCCCCTCCCCGCAACATGTATCCAGGATACGGCATGCCTCCTCCTTTTGCCCAACCTCCTGCTTACCTCAATGCTGCCCAACCCAACCCTTACTTTTATCCGCAGCCTGGTGCGCCAACTCCTCCAGCATATGCGCTTCCGCCTCCCTTGCCTCCTCACCACCTGCAACAGCCCTTACAACCCCCTCCAGGGCAAGTATTTGCACAGCAAGGTGCGTTTATTCCCCCTTCTTCTCAAAGAAGGCGGAGAGGCAACCAGAACCCATCTGCCCCCGGTAACCGAGGACCCAATTCTGGTATGGACCCTGACTAAAGAACTAAATTTCTTTATAATATCCCTGCCTAAGACGGACGCAGGCAAAACGATGGTTATGCTCTCGTTCAGACGACTGCTGCCATTATTTCATGATGTCCTTTACTGCAGAAAGTAGCGATGTGGAGTTCCCAAGCCACATCACATGGACACGCTCCTCACTCTCACTGTGGGGTTCAGCGCCTGGCCCGCCCGTGTTCACCGATCCTTTCCCTCAACAGGGATTCGTGGCTACCCAACCCCCCGACAGCCATGCAGCCACACCCTCGTCCATTTCTGGTTCCTCTGACTACCAGATCCTTATGATGCGCTCCGATTCGGCCCCTTCTGTCGACCTTCACCTTCAAACTCGGTCTCGCCAGTACCCCAAGCCTCCTGCTCAGTCTGCTCCCGAGCCTCCATCTTCAGGTTCTACAGAGCCTCTTTCGACATCCAGTGGCCCCTTACACATCCCTCAAACCAAAGTTGAGGTTCATCCAAAGATTCCAAAGGGACCATTACGCCGAAATGCTGCTTCCGGTCGAGCCGCTCAATCGTACAGTATAGTAGATGATTTGGCACAATCCCCTGCTGTCATTTCCACACTGGAACTCCTCCAGTCGTGCCCTTCTCAAAAGAAGGCTCTACTATCTGCCGTGGGCGCTGTTGATCCCGCGATGACCAAATGATTGTTTTCGACGCCACTCTGACCTGACCACCCTCCTTTCCTCCTTCCGTTGCTTCCAAATCCCGCCAAATCCATCCATCCAGAGTCCTGCAGAGCACCGATGAGGGGCATCCACCGGTGTTGTCCGCTCGTTTGGAAGCAACCTGATCCCGAGTTGTCCTCTTCCACGACATCACCCTTCGAGCGTGGAGATCGGAAGCACCCTATTGGCCTGCTTGAATCCTCATCCCGCCCTCGCCAAAGATCCGTTTTGACGAGTTATGACGCCCTCTAGACTACAACATTCTATTGGGGCGAAGCTACACCTATGCCATGTCTGCTGTCCCATCCGCGGTCTCCCGCAAGATGTCTTTTCCACATAATGGAAAGATAGTCACCATTGACCAGCTATCGTATCATGAGCCGCCGTCTCCATCCGCCTCCGAGACGACCATCTCTTCTGGAGCCAACAAGCAAACCGTCGATTCTTTGACCAGTGTCTCCCCCGGCGTCTATAAAGATTCCACCCTGCTTGGAACTTTTCCTCACCTTCCTCCCCCTCCTGTTACTGATCCCAGCTTGTCGAATGTTAGCATGATGCAATCGTCTCAGTTGCTCTATAACGGCTCGCTCTGGCTAGCTCCGTAAGACCCTCCCCGCCTCCGCAACCCGTCTTAGCTATCCATCTCAAACAATCATCTCCCACTGGTTTTCTTCTAACTGTGCCCCGAACCTCTTTATCCTCCAGCCTGGCCTCGTGGCCTTGAACCATCCATCACACTTTGTCATTACCCTGCTGGACAGATCCCCTTCTTGGCTCCCCCTCCCGGAGTATATTCCGTCCCCGCCATGGCCACCCTTTCTCTCCCTAACTTGACCTTGGGTATTCCGGTTTGGTACCTTGACCCCCCAGCCGCCACCCCCCCTGGTCACCCCAAACCTTACATGGTTTTGACACCGGTTCAACCGGTCCCCCTCGCTTCCTCCATAGCCATTGTGCCCCCAGCACCTCCACCGGACCCTTCTCCTATTGGGTTGGCTCCCGAGAAGAAAGGCAAAGCCCGCAAGGGGGCAACCAAAGACCAAACCACCACGACCAACCCGGCTCCTTCTCCACCCCCAAAGCCTTGTGCCTTATGTGATGTCATTGGTCATGCCACCCATGCTTGTCCCGAGTTACCTCGTATCCGACCCATGGTAAACTTCGCGTTCCCCGACAGTACAGTCCCTGAAACTCCCACTCCTGCTTCGACCGTCTCCAAGAACCCCAAGACTCTCCGCATCAACAAGCCTTGTGCTTTGTGCGGTGTCCATGGCCACTACTCCCATCATTGTCCTCACCTGACGCATTACCGTGCCTCCCTTGAGGTAATCCGAGAGTATGAGGTTGAACAAAATCAATCCGCCTCTCCTATCCTCGCGCAGTACGCTTCAGGCCAGTCTGAGGATCCCCCCGCTCCCATCAACATTCCCCATTTTGAGGTTCAGATGACGGATTCTACTGTAACCATTCTTTACCTATCCTCCTCCGCGAGACACCGTGAGTTTGAAGCCTGTCTGGCACCTTCCTATCAGAACTAACACAGATTCTTCCACCAGGGATCCGTTGACCTCCGCAGCCCGAGTCCTCGCCATGTTTCTGATAGCCCTCATACATCACCTTGTGTGAGCCTTGATCATCCCGCCCTTTCCCCCTGCCATTACTGCTCGATGACTTCTGTACCCTCACGCTGCCGTCATTTCCTTTCATCCCCTCATTTATTGTCTTGTCACACCATTTTGCAGGACCCCCCGTCCACACCCTTTATCGGTTACGCCGACGGTGCAAGTCGCTACTCCAGTAATCTTGCCTCGGCAGGGTGGGCCATCTTCACCCCCTTGCATGACCTCGTTCTGTCTAACGGGGTATGCATTGGTTCTGCCACCAACAATCAGGCCGAATATGATGTAGCGCGTGGCCTATTAGCCGATGCCTTGTTGCATCGCATCCGCCATCTGCACGTTCGTTTGGATTCCCTGCTTCTTGTAATGCAACCAAATGGTGTTTATCATGTGCATAACCATGTGCTGTTCAGACGCTATTTACGAGTGAAAGTCTTAATACGTGCGTTTGAAACCATCACTTTCAACCATGTACCCAGAGACCAAAATCACTACGTAGATAGTATTGCAAACCATGTTCTAGATTGGCATTTATCACACACAAGTCATACAAGACAATAACATTAAATCAACCATCACAAGACGATGCATATCCATAATATGTGTGGCAAACCATATATTGATGAGTCCATCTACTCTGATACATACGACATGCCCATAGCATGTTCCAAAAAACTGGGGGCACCATACGCCCCCCCATACATATACTTACGACGTGCCCATAGCATGTTCCACAAACTGGGGGCACCATACGCCCCCCCATATATATCCATCCGACATGCCCATAGCATGTTACAAACAAAATCAAAAAAACTGGGGGCACCATATGCCCCCCCATACATTCTAGGGGGCACCACTTGCCCCTACACACATCCGAGAGGGCACCATATGCCCCTATATCTGGCCAATACACGACGAACGCCCTGATCCGCCTGGATCTCTGTCCGAAGTGTTCCCAGATCCCTCTCCATCCAGTTGACCTGCAACTCTGCCATACCTGCACAACCACATTCTTTTTTTCAGGGTACAGATCGGGAACACCATAACCACACACCACAATCCAACTCCCAGCCATAAAATAGCACCAAACCCCCCTTATCTCCCAGGTCGCAGTTTTCTGCCATTTTCTGGACCAGGTCGCACTTGTTGCCCTAATACCTGCGTCCTGGGTCGTACTTTTTGCCCCAAAAAGTGCGACCCGGCCATAGAGATGAAGGAGGGGCTGTTTCTGGGGGTTTTGGGCCCTCAACTGCAAATGTAATCCATCAAAATGCAAGAGCAAGGTTAGGCCTCTTACCTCCAACTGACAGATCTCGAATCCAACGGTCGGTTTGTCCGCTACGTTCGTCGCAAGATTTAGGGCCTTCTCTCCTCTCCACATTCACCACAGCAACAATAGCAAATGAATGATTTTGGAGGGAAAACTGCCTCATTAAAAGAGAACCCCCGTTTCTTCTTTCGACTGCTGCGACCACACCGTAGCCCCGTTCGACGAACCGTCAGCACCGCTGGATAGATCTCACCGAGCTCTCAAATGGGTTTTCCTTAGTTTTTGGTGATTTGATACTTCACTCGGACACATTTTTCCACGAAGGATCACTTCACCGCTCCTTAAAATCGAATTTCCTCACTTACGACACTTGTACTTGGGGCACCATATCGCCCCCTTACTTGTCCATGTTTGTGTTGATTTTCGTCATGAGTACCCACC
Source organism: Pinus albicaulis (assembly GCA_034641835.2). Lineage (NCBI taxonomy): Eukaryota > Viridiplantae > Streptophyta > Pinopsida > Pinales > Pinaceae > Pinus > Pinus albicaulis. The sequence goes on from JAXQQM020077802.1 coordinate 117,402, forward strand.
TTGTACTCATGCTTCTATGACCCCCCATTGGGGCCTTTATTGTGTGGCAGCACTATCTAGTCGCCCTTGCTTAGAGCATCCGAGTTGAGTCATCATTGCATTCATGGAGTCTATCCTGCATCCTTTTACACCATACCATAGCCCTCCATTCTTTTTTGCTTGGTTCCTCTCTTGTGTCGCATCTCATGACCTTCAGCCCCACTGTCCCCTGTCCCTTTCGATATTGTGTCAGTCGCTGCCATGTCATTCATGCCCTTTATGCTCTAACAAGGGAAGTCGTCCATTCGCCACTCCATCCTTCCCATTTCCACCATCATCATTAGTGTCAATCTGTCCGTCGCTCTATTGCTCTTCTCTCGTGCCTTAGTTGAGGATCTCTCATTACCTCACCTAAGGCGGACCTCCTTCTGTCGACCTCAGCACATTTATTCCAGAAGCAAGGTCTAGAGGGCGGTGTACCTTGGTTCCAGCTTCCATTTTTGTTCGGTGCCTCGGATCGGGCAGGGGGATTTCTTACCTCCCTTTGACTTGATTGCTTCTCCAGCTCCTTTCAGCATGATCGAGATTCGTATACTGGACAGTCCAGTGACCCAGCAGCAGCTCTTGATGATTCCCAGGCATGTGTGAGATGTCTCAGCCCTCATGAGGGGGTGGCCCTGCAGGTAGCCCCCCACATGCCCTGATGACCTCTTCATTGCAGCCTTTGATGCCGCTCCAGATTTTGATGATGTTGGCCTTAGCCACTTGCAGCACCTCTATGATTTGCATGTATCAGTCAGATTTTGTGAGCCCTTCCCCATTTACAGGGGGCATTTGGGTTGTATTTATCTCATGTACTCAGATGATATTGTACTAGTCCTGGCTGTTATCCCAGACACAACATGTATGTGAGACTATTCATTGTATTTTCATCTGGCTCTTGATTATGCCAGCTGTACTCTATGGTTCGGTCCCTTGTTCACCGGACACACTATTCTTTTGTACTTTGTCACGGCGGGCATAGGTATGCCTCCCCCGCCGCCTTCAGCACAGGTACCCTCTCATAACAGAGACTTGTTGCACTTGCGAGTCTCGTCTCCTCAGGGTCTAGTCCTTCAGCACACTATCTACCTCATATTTCTCTCTCTGACATACCCTTTTGTTGTCTAGTGATTGTCTTCTTACAACGTACTTCTGTCATACGATTTGCTCCTGACACTCGCACGCTGGGGGGCAATCTGTTACACCATTTTTTGGTCATCTAACTTTTCATCATTAGATGGACCCAAGTACACCATGTAAGACCAGTTTTACCCCAAGTAAAACTGCTTTCACTATGTTAATTAAGAAACCCCAAAAGGAATAATTAATTAAACCATAATTTAATTATTATTCCCAGTCATGTTTAACCCAAAAACAAAGAAATTAATGAGACAAACCCATAGTTATCTTATTATTTTCTAGGAATAATTATTTAATAATATTCCTTGTTAAATATGACCAAATCAACCACCATTAATCAAATAAATCATTATTTATTTGATTAAATCCCAACCACTTCCTTAAAAAGATAAATAAATCATTTATTTATTTATTTTTCACTAATCAAGGGATTTGACCCAAGTCAAACACCCTTTCCCTCCAACAAATAATAATAAAATATTCTATAGAGGTGGATCTAGATGTGATTAACATTATTTTAATCATGCACCAAGATCTAGAAGGACCCAATATTTTGTTATAAATAGGAGGGTTTTCCCCATCATTCTTCACCTTTTGTTGCATATTAGATCACTCTGGATCTATACACTTGGTATCATTTCTGCCATTTTGCTCCCATTGAGCTCTACCTTCTACATTGGGTTTTCTACATCTATAAGAGAGAGAAAGCTTAGATCTGAAGTGCTGAGGACTACAAAGAACCCATCCCATTGAGGAGATCTGGATACACCTTCTTGTTTCCTCCCAGGTGCCCTGTAATATAAAAATTCATTCAAAAATCGTGTTCTTGTCTTGTCCGTTGGATGCATGGAGCAAACTCTTTACTTTACTTCTTAATGTCTTTTCACCAAAGATTCACCCTCCACAATGCCGGTGCAACCCCTCACTGCAATTGCACTCAAGAACTGTGCAGTCAAGGAGAGGAACTGCGCTGTAGATGATGGGAAGAGATTGGCCTCCTGCCAAGATATGAGAAATGGAGCTGAAACCTTCCCATTGATCTCCTTGATGCACAAAGTTTTCCTTCCTCCAAATCAGTCCCAATGATAATGAACCTGACAGTTTATTCAAAGAACATAATGGCTCTTATTGCAAGAATCACCATTGAAAGGAATAGCTTAATGAGCCAAGATGGTAGGTATAAAGACTGAGACCAAGAGCTTCCTCACATGAGGGAATTTTGAACAAGATGAAATCCCTTATGTCAATAGCACACTATTTAGTGGGAATCGTGGAAAGCAATCTGTTCATCCATTAGCATTAAAAATGGCTGTTTTCCCCTTATGCCAATGAAGTGTCCCCGTAGCCATGCACCTAATATTAGGGGTTTTCTCCTCTCATGAAATTGTGAGGCTTCCCAAGCAGCAGCCACACCTCCATCTATTATGCGCTTTGACTAGTCAACATGGCTCCAGCCTTGTTTTGCAATTAACTCCTTTTCACATACAAACAAGCTCCAATAATGCTCCTCTTTCATAATGTGAGGGATTTTATTAATGTTTTTCATAATCATGGGCCTCCTTACCCATTTATTTAGCTACAACAATGTAAAATAAAAATTCTAATGTTCCATTTAGCCATGTGCTAAAATGGGAACATTACAAAAAATAAGTTAGGGTTAAAGATTTCAAGAGTAGATCTAAGGTATTATTTTTATATTCTAACACCATTTTTTCTAGAACTAACACACAACAACTAGATCTTATACTTGTTGCTTTCAACACTAAAAGACTATGAGAGCTTGAAAATAATGGTAATGACCATATATTGGGTAACCCTAAAGCTACTATGAATTGTTGAAAATCATCCCCCAAGGACCATATGATCTACTCCCTAGACCTAGGTTCCTTCCAACTACTATTGGATAACATTGAACTTTTCTTTATTTAATATCGTGGACCATTTATATATGCTTGTTGTTATGTTATGGGATTTTCATGTTACTAATATTCACTTAATGAGTCAAATTTAGTATAAGAGTGTTTTCCATATGTTATTAGTGTGATTATTGTCCTTGTGAATCTTGTGATCACTGTTTGCAACCATATATATATTGAATGCTAAATATCTTTTGTAGGTTTATATTAATGGTTAAGAATTGATTTTTGTTAAACACACATACGTTTAAATTAATAATTAAAGAATAATTTTATATAAAAATAAAGTAATTACATGACCCTAGTAGAGGTAGCCCCAATTATGACCACAATAGATACTAGTTTTCTTGTGGATACTATCTAGATCGAAACTACATTTTGGTTTTGGAGTAACACATAAAACTACTTCTAATTGGAAAAAAACTCATCTTCCTTTGAAGGAAATTGGTTAACTATCCATGACACAAAGGCATCTAGACAGTGTGAATATTCTCCCACTTACAAACCACTTAGGAGCTATTTCGAGTGGCATTTTTTTCTTTAATAATGGAAATGATTCAATCCACATTCATGGATAGCAACCATGATGGTTGTCGTCAATGTCGATTGAAAAATGAGTTATAATAGTTTTTTCCACCTTCTACAGACACCAAGCCCTAGTTTTTGTTGTCTTGTATCAGTGGATTTATGATGGCCATTGTCCCTGGTATGTGGGCCTTAGGCTATTGTATTATTATTTTAATTAATATAATGAAGTTGGGTTGTTGTAAAATTGTGCAAAAAGTTGTGTATATTTTGTGCACTCATAGATTTACTATTGTTTATATTATGTTGTGTGAAGTAGACTTGTTATGATACTTGGTTTGGTGGGGTCAATGATTTAAGATTCTATCCTCGACACCAGTATAGTGGAAAAAAAACAGGATTTGCACCACTTTCTTATGTATTTCTTTATTTTCTCATTACTCTTCTTTGTTTGCAACTTAGATGGGTTTTCTTGGGGTGTTCCATCTTGGATTTTTCCTTTGTTTTTCATCTTTTTCCTTGATTTTCATGTGCAGAAATCCCATATCCAAACTATCACTTATTCTTTTTAAATTTTTTCTCAATTTTGACAACATATCGGTATATTGTGTCCAATGAAAATATGTCCAAAAACTCCATTTACATCTGGATGTATCTATGCAAAGTGTTGCAGTATTTGAGCACCATATGTTGCTCAAAGTCTTTGATACCTAGCTTAGTGCACAAGATATGGAAGATATTTGTGAATTCTGGCATTTTTTGGCCCATTTCCTATTGCAGTGTGGTACATCTCATGTATTTCTCTTTGTAGCTTCCAACATGGTAATATTCTTCCTTCGCAACATCCTTGAAAAATCCCCAAGTGAGTGTGATTGCAAACATTGTGGATTTCTCTATCCTCTTTTGCTCATAGTATGTCTCCCACAAATCCTTGACACAAAGGAAAAATTTAAGGAGTGCAAAGGTAATATTTTATTTATCCAAAAAATTGTGGACTAAAAATTACACCTTCAATAGATTTAACCCATTTTCTAGAGCATTTGCATCTATCTAACCTTTGAATATAAGAATATCAACACTAACTTGTACCTTGAAGGAGGAGACACCTCCAAATTGATAGTTTGATGAAGATGCATTAATCATTGTCATTCGTCGAAAGATCTAGGAAAAATTATCCATCTTCTCGTCCCTCTGTCATGTGAGGGCTTCCTCGAGCAACAGTTTTATAAGATCTCTTACTCCCTCATTTTTTTTTTCTTCCACCATAGGAGGTCACCAGGGTTGGCGAGGATGGTCATGTAAAGGCTCAAGTAGTTTGAGCCCTAAATCTGTATATCCTTGCCTCATTGGGGACATGCACAGAAAAATGGATAAAGAGAAAGCTACTCTGATACCACTAATCCAAACTATCTGAGGAATGAGACAAAATATTGATGATAAAATAAAATTTCATAAGTGCATTAAAGGAATAAATGTAGAGTAAAATCATAATAAGAGAGTTTAATTATTTTTAAACAGTAAAATTATTATTAGTCTGCATTATGAGAAAACCTTTTATGGTTTTACAATAGTGAAGGTTCATATTTATATTATTTACAATGTCTTTTCACCTAGAATCATGCACTTTTGTCTCATGACCAATACCATAGGTTACAAAAACCATGGGTGAATACCATAAATCACTATGATAAAAACTAACAAACAGTGGTATATAGTAAAAGCTAATTGTAAAATTATATTTTTGTTTTATTTTCTTTCACCTCTTGAATACCATGTGTGCATACCATGGTTTACCAAAATCATGGGTTTGGAAACCTCCAACAGTGGAAAGCAATCATTAACTATGATGATTTGATGAAAAAGGTGGATAGCCACCAATTTCTACTTGGATCATGATCCATTATAATGTCTTCCGTTATGATCAATTTAACATTATTTTTGTGCAATTTTACACACTTTAGATCATTCCTTCCTAGATTCACCTTTGGGATATCCAAATCCATCTCTATAGACCTTAGAATCAAATCCTTGGTACCTAATGACTCTAGAAATTTCAAGTCTTTACCCAAACAACCCTCCTCCATTCCATTATTAGCAAAGCCTTTTTTAAGTCTTCCTTCCGACTACAATGATCCTCCTAAAAATATTACCGTATATCTCTCCACTCCAAATATTATCATCAACCACTCCAAATATCAACTTTACTTAATGCAACTAATGTACTAACAATATTATCACATCCACCTATTAAAATTGTGGTTTTCCTTTAGCAAAGATAACCTACAAGCTTTAAAGGTTTTGAAGACTAATCAGTAAAATGTTCCTCATAACCCTAAAAAGTTTTTACCATCACAACTTCCATAGATCTTATTCATTAGAAAGCTTACAAAGTTGATAAATAATCCATAGAACAATTCACCATCTCCTTTTTTAACTTCAAAACTTTCTTCAACATTATAAATTCAACTTTCTTATAATTTTTTTAAATTAATAATAAACTTTATTCTCTTACTTTTAACTTTTTTAACTTTATTTTTAATTCATAATTTTATTTTTATTTTATGTATAATCTAAAAAAATTGTTATCTACATGAAAATTTCATTTCACTTGATACCTTCATAGTCTTTTATTCTTATTCATTCATTAGTCAAATACAACTAATAATTCTCATATTATATTAGCAAAGGGTATCTAAGATTAAAAAATTTAATATAATTAAAAAAAAAAAAAAAAAAAAATTTTAAAAAAAATTTTAAAAATTGTTTACTTTGAGGACAGTTATAGCAAACAATGCATCATGTCCCTACACTAATCTACCTTCATTCATTGTATAACGTGCAAGTATCCTATGGATTCCTTCATTTGCAATATATTTATTTTAATCCAAATTACTAATCAACATTCATTCCTTGTATAACGTGCAAGTATCCTATGGATTCCTTCATTTGCAATATATTTATTTTAATCCAATTACTTTGGTGGTGGTTTAAATGTGTGGAAGTTTACCACCAATGGGATAGATTTACTTTTCAATCAATTTTGATTTGGTCTATGCATAATGTGTTGTGTTAGAGTGGGTGAATACCTTTGTCTTGGTTAGACGTTCTTGAACAGAGTTAAAAATACAGGTCCACGCCCAGGAACAACTTCAATGTGAAGTAGTTTAAAGCATTAAATAACTTCCAATGTATTCTTTAAAGAATTTAAAAGAATCCATTCTATCTACCTATGTTAATGCATTCAGAAACACTGTAGTTTAAAGTATTTGATATCTATATTTAAAGCATTATTTGATATTTATATTTAAATATATTTAAAGCATTTTTCATGCAACACAATAGTTTAGCAAATATTTGAAGTTGTATCAAATATTATTAGATTTTAGTAAATATAGTATAATATGAGAGGAAGTTGTATAATATTAATATAGTTTTATGAATTATAATTTTTTTAATTTAATAAAAAATATTTTTAAATTATTTTTAATTTTAAAATAAAATATTGTTAATTGAAAAAGAAATTTGAATGTAATTATATATTTAGAAAATTTATGTAATAATATATGATAATTTATGAACAATTTAAATGTGAAAATGAGAAGTTTGCGTATAGAAAAGTTAAATAAAATAAAGGAAAAATTACATGAATAAGGTACTTAAAATTTAGTGTTAATATGAAAAGTTTGTGTAAAGATAAAGTTAAATAAAACAAAGAGGAAATCATAAAGACAAGTTAGATAAAATAGTTTGGACATAACAAATAATGTATGCCCATAAGTAGTGTGGAGTAAAGCACAATTAACAAAGCATATATTGCCATAAATAGTTTGGAGTAAGTCATAATTTTATAAGTATATGTAATATTGAAAAGATTGTATTTAGAACACATGTGATGTAAGGTGAGACAATGGCACATTTTGAGGGAGGAAGAGTAATTGGAGATGATTTAGACACTACAAGCATTAAGGTATACAAAGCATTGTGTAGAAAGTAAATGGATTAACGATGAATAACAATGCAACATAGAGTGCACATGTAGAAGGAATATGATGCATGTTATCATAAAAAACTACTGACTTGTGACACTTCCACAAGTATTGCCAAAAAAACATAACTATAAGCATGTTTATCATCCGTTTTACCACATTTCCCACCTCTACTAGATCTCTAAAAGCCATTTTTAGAAAACTTGATGTTAATCCAATAGGGGCAACACAAATAATATATGTAATAAGTGCACTACCAATGTAGAAAGCACCCCCAAAAATTGGACAATTCCGCAAAAATCATAATTTTAATTGTTTCCGACGCAAATTTTCTAGAAAGGAAAAGTAGTTATAAGCAACTTTTCTAAACCCCGATTGTTATTTTTAGTCTTTATTTGGTCATATTTAACCACTATTTTGCAGACCATCTCAAGTGGGTTTAACTGTTATTTTTCCCATAAATAAAGAATTGAGGTCTTTTCGTCCCTCCATCCATTCATAGTAGGTAATATATGCTACTAAAATCAAACTAGAAATGTTGATAATACTTTGAGGTCCATGCTACTTGCTCACCCAACCAAGGAGGGGATCTACACATGTCAAAGAAATCAAGGATTCTCCCAAGGAGGAGGCTTTGGAGCTACACATCTTCAAGAAGTCCATTCCCTAGGTGAAATTTTTGACATTTCTATTAGAAATGAATACATTCTTTACAATGTTTCAAGCTACTTGTTCACATCTGTTACTATATTTTCATTATTTTCTTTCTTTTCATATGAATAATTTAGGGTTAAAGCTTTCAAGAGTAGATCTAGGGTATGTTTTTCATATTCTAACATCATTTTGTCTAGAACTAACACACAACAACTAGAGCTTATGCTTGTTGCTTCAAACACTAAAAGACTATGAGAGCTTGACAATAGTGGTTATGACCATATATTGGTTAACCCTAAACCTATTATGAATGTTGAGAATCATCCCCCAAGGACCAGATGATCTACTCCCTAGACCTAGGTTCCTTCCAACTATTATTGGATGACATTGAACTTTTATTTATTTCATATCGTGGACCATTTGTATATGGTTGTTGCTATGTTATGGGCTTTTCATGTTACTATTACTGGCTTAATGAGTCAAATTTAGTATATGAGTGTTTTCCATATGTTATTAGTTGATTTTTGTTCTTGTGAAACTTGTGATCATTGTATGATTAACACGTTTAAAGTAATATTTAAAGAACAATCTTATATAAAATTAAATTAATTACATGACCTCATTAGAGGTAGCCCCAATGATGACCACAATAGATACTAGTTTTCTTGTGGATACTATCTAAATTGAAACTACATTTTGGTTTTGGAGTAAAACCTAAAACTACTTCTAATTGGCCAAAAACTCATCTTCCTCTAATGTAAGGAAATTGGTTAACTATCCACAGCCCTGTGGCATCTAGCGAGTGTGAAAATTTGCCCACTTACAAACCACTTGGGAGTTCTTTCGAGTGACATGTTTTTTCTTTAATATTGGAAATGAGTCAATCCATATTCATGGATAGAAACCAATGATGGTTATCGTCAATGTTGATTGAAAAATGAGTTATAATGGTTTTTTCCACCTTCAAAAAAAACAAAACACTATAGGAGAGTGGTCAACTATTTTAGCCATATACTTCGTACTCTCTAAATTAACATTCAAAAAAAGATTTTATTTTATGGAAATGTTTTTAGTTGTTAACATTCATAAAATTTAAGGGCTAAACTTTACCTTTAGGCAATTTTTTCATATGTTTTCAAAAATAATTTATTAAATTCTATTTTTTAAAATATAAAATTATAATTGAAAATAGCCCAAAATTTTTAAAAACTATACTAAAGCCTTCAGAAATTTGAATATTTTAACAAAAATATAGCAACCTTTTATTATTGCCATTCTAGGAATTAGTAAAATTGAAGATTTTTACACTCTTAAAAAAAATGGACCTTTAAAGTTTTATTTTATTAACATTATCTTTATAAAATATGAATTTGTAAATAATGATAAAATTTTACATTTGATTTAAATGTTTTTGTAAGTGGCTTTGAAGATGAAGTCATCCATATTGTATGTGTTGTACATGTATATTTTGTACTAAAAATATTGACAATTACACGAACATATATTATTTTGAGGTTATGTACAAGTGTTTTAGGTATGTAATCTTTGTGTTAGTGAACACTAGTTTGTCAACAACATTGAAATTTTACATTTGATTTGAATTTTTCATCTAGTTTAAAATTGTTTACAAGTGGATTTGGTAGGAAATCATTAAAGCTCACCTTAAACAAATTGTTCCATTCTTAGATTTTGCATATTGGACAACAAGATGTCTGTCATTTTCCTTTTATAAAAATGACAAATATGTGTGTGTGTGGATGATAAAGCCACACATTTCTTCTCCCTATAAGTATATCTATATATATTTATTTATTTATGACATATGACCACTGACTTTATTTATGTGTGGGGAGGAAACTCGCATAAAATATTCATAGTTTTATTTACATTCATTATCATTTTTTTTCCTTATAAAATATTGTTTATTGGGAAGAAGAAGAAGCTAATTCAAGAGATTATAACATGAACTAAATTTCAACATCTTAGGTCAATGTCAATGTCTCTTAGTGAGCACTAAATTTTTGCAACCACTTTCTGGTCAATTTATTTTTCCCTAATGATTTAGTAGTCACTAATATTTTCCAGAGTGTATTAGTGACTACTACATCAAAAAGAGGGGATGAGTGTAGAGAGAATGACTAATTTTAAAAGTGCCAACAACTTCACCTTAATGTCACTCTTGCAAGGATGAGGTCCCTTTCAAGTTCAACCCCACCTAGTTGGACGAACCTGAATTCCACAAAATATTCAAGTAATCCTAGACCCATTGTCATCAGGAACACAATATCATAACAATGAGAGTCGTCGCCAATAATTTGATTAGGATCAAAGATAGGAAAATCAAATGGGCAAGGGAGAAGAGGTTACGAGATGAAGAAACATTGCGGAGGGTCAAAAGAGAAATAGCACTTTTGACTGGATCATAGTGCTTGGGTTTTATATCTAGTGTGACAAAGGAGCAGCTAATCCAGTTGGAAACGAAAAAATAAATCTATTAAGATAAAAAGAGGAAACTTGGAGACTTAAAAGCAGGGCTACTTGGCTCAAGGCAGGTGATTACGATACCAAATTCTTTCAACAATGTGCAAAGGGTAGGAAGAGTATCAACACCATTTGGGAACTGAAGGATCGGGCAGGTAGGGTGGCCAAAACTCACAATCAGCTCTTGGACATGGGTATAATACATTTATACAATATATAGAGACCCACGGGTGGTTAATATATCATAGGTGCTCAGTATTGCCAAGACTATACCAAGGTATGTGGGGGATGAAGGTACCAATAATCTTAATGTTGTTGTTACATTAGGGGAGATAGAAGTAGTATTAAAATGGTTCAAAATAGATAAGAGCCCAGGTCTGGATGGATGGCATATTGAATTCTATCTATTCTTTTTTGAACATATTGGTAAGGACCTTCTAGCCATTGAGGAATGCGGAACCACAAGTCATATGTATGATGGATTCAACTCCACATTCATTTCCCTCATCGCTAAAATTGACTAGCCTTTGTCCTTTAATGATTACAAGCTTATTTCCTTATGTAACTGCATCTACAAAATTATTGCCAAGATCATAGCCAACTGTATCAAGCATATTTTATCCCCACACATATCTGAGGAACAATTTTCCTTCCATCAAAGGAAAATTCATGAGGCCATTGGTATGGCACAAGAAGCCCTACATTCTATCAAGCTCAAAAGCCTTAAAAGAACCATCATTAATATCAATCTTGCCAAGGATTTTGGCTACACTTGTTGGACCTATTCACAGCTTATCCTCACTCATACTAGCTTCCCCCACTCATTCGTAAATTGGATTATGCGTTGCTTCACAAATGCATCTTTTAGCATTCTCATTAATGGAGAAGCATCTAACTTTTTCCAAGACGGGAGAGGGCTCAGAAAAGGATGCCCTTTACCCCCGTTTCTCTTCCTACTGATAATGGAGGGACTGACCAAGTACATTGCATCGGCTAGGGCAGAAGGGACTTTAATGGGGATCAAAATTGATGATTATATTCACCTGACTCATATATTATTTGTTGATGATGTACTTATATTTTAGATGGTTCTATTCGAGATTCCAATTTCTTCAAGAGGATTTTGAATTTTTTTTGTAAATTTACAGGGATGATTCCCAATATCAACAAATCCACTATCATGATGGTTAGATGCTCCATCCAAGAGTGCAGACATGCACTCCAACAATTCCAATTTTATCACCGGGATATCGGGGAGGGACTCAAATATTTGGGTTCCAGGCCTAAACCTAATGATTACAGGATTACAGATTGGAACTCACTTATTGAAAAAGTGGAGAGAAGATTTAATATTTGGCAATAGAGATGGCTCTCTAGAGTTGGGCGTTTAGTCCTTATCAAGTCCGTATTGGAGGTTGTTCCATTATATTGGATGGAACTTTCTTGGATCCCCAAGGGATTTACATCTATAATACAACAAATTTGTAGAAGTTTCCTTTGGAGGGGGAAGAAGGAGGGAAATACCTTTGCGTAGGTGGGATGGGACAGAATTTCCAAACCCAAACAATGGGGGGGGTTGGGGCCTAAAGGATTTGAACCTGTTTTCCACTGCTTTGGCTGCAAAAATGGGGTGGCATCTATTAAATTCAAACAGCCTCTAGCAAGATGTTACACGGGTCCTGAAATATATTACACCTATGTCAAATCTTGAATGGATCATAGGACCCATTAGCTGCACACTCGGCTCATCCATTTTTTAGCGTGCCATAACAAAATCAATAGCTGTTATCAAACGTTGCCTTGCTTGGTGCATTGGATCGAGCACTCAGGTTCGGATAGGCATGGATGACTGGTCCTGTTGTGGATGGCAGAACCTGCTATCATTGAAACTTCGACAATTTCTCATGGCCTCAGGGATCCACTATTTGTCCTTACATCAGGATGGTGACAACTATGTTTGCAAAGACAGCCAGAAATCTCACAAGTTTCGAATGGTTCTAGATATTTACTCTGGTTGGGAGAGTGGAATAGATACATAACGACAGTGAGGGAAACCCATGTCAAAATCACAGAGAGGAAGGACGAGTTGATATGGGTTGTTTACCCCTGTGGACTATACACCCAAAACAAGGCTATATTTCACTCATCTCGGGTCAAGAACCCCACGTGCTGAAATGGTGGTGGGGGCATATCTGGAAGTTGAAGGCACCTCCAAAGGCTAAGCTATTCATGTGGTGTCTGCTCCTAAACCATGCACCCATGGAGGATAATCTTGCAAGGAGATAAATACATGGACCATCCATATGTGGATTGTGTAAAGAGAAAGACATCGATCACATTTTTTATCCCGCCCCACTACCAGTAAGGTTTTGCAGCTGACCTCCTCTGCGCTGGGCATAATTCACACCTAGAAAGGGGATTCTATCTCAATGGCGTGGCAGAACTCGTGGCACTCGGAAACATCTATGAAAGAAAGAAACCTTCCTCTTTTGGTTTCCTGGGGAATATGGCTGGGCCATAATCTTATCACCTTCCAAAATGCCACGATAAACTAGCTTCTCATTTGCAACTCCATTGTATCACTTTTCCATATGATTCCTGGTGATGAAATCAAGTCGCAAGGCAGGGTGATTGTTCCTGAAACTATAGAAAAATCCTATCCCTAGGCACACTTTGATGGGGAAGCAAGCATTGCAGGTTGTGGAGGTGGTTCCATTCTATATCATTCGGACACCTACCATTACAAGATCAAGATGGGATAAGGCCTGGGCACCAAAAATTATTTAGAACTTAACTACCTCATACTACTTCTTATATTTTCCCTTGAAAAAAGATGCAACAGAATTCAAATTTTTGGGGACTCTAAGATTGTAATAAGTTGGTTCAATAATGAAGCCTAATGTCATGTGCTCACACTCAGAGGTTTGTTGGATGAGTTAATGACACTAAAATCTCACTTTGACTCCATTATTGTTGCTCACATTTACAGGGAAAGGAACTAGGTGGCTAGCTACCTTTCCAAAGAAGTCGCACAACTAACTTGGGGTCAATGGCTCATCATTGAAAAGAATGTACTAGAAGAATTCTAGTATTACCACGGGACTTTCATTGATGATACAGAAATTTTTGGTGCCATCTGATCAAACTGACTTATTAGAGGCATTTTTGGCTTATCAACTTTTTGATACTTTATTTTTTATGATATTTATGTTTAGACTTGCACAGTACATTGTAAATATTTTAAATTTTCCTGAATCACCCCGAACTTATTATAATTTATGGTTTAACCATAGTTTTTGACATTGTCACAACATGCAGATGATACAACATATAATTTTATTTAAATCAATGAAAATTACGATTTTTTCCGGGCAAGAAAAAAATAGTTCAGAATCACAATGCCATATATCTCCTCGGATATAAGTTACCATCGCCCAAGCTAGTTTATTTCCATTTTGTTTGCAAACATCTTTTACTTCTTTGATATTAATGAGATGAAGATTTATTTATGTTGCATCTCTATGTTATGTTTATATATGTATTATGTTGTGTTCTTGGATAAGTTTGGATCACTATCTGAGGAATGAGACAAAATATTGATGATAAATAAAATGTCACAAGTGCATAAAAGGAATAATGTAGAGTAAAGTCATAATAAGAGAGTTTAATTATTTTTAAATAGTAAAATTATCATCAATATACATTATGAGAAAGACTTATATGGTTTTACAAAAACTAAGGCTGGTATTTATATTATTTACAATGCCTTTTCACCTAGAGTCATGCACTTTTGTCATATGACGATACCATGGGTAAATACCATTGGTTACAAAAACCATGGGTGAATACCATAAATCACCATGATAAAAACTAACAAATAGTTGTATATGGTAAAAGCTAAATGTGCAATTAGATTTTTATTTTATTTTCTTTCATCTCTTGAATACCATGTGTGCACACCATCGTTTACCAAAATCATGGGTTTGGAAGCCTCCAACACTAGAAAACAATCATTAACCATGGTGATTTGATGAAAAAAGTGTATAACCACCAATTTCTACTTGGATCATGATCCATTATAATGTCTTATGTTAGGATCAATTTAACACTATTTTTGTGCAATTTTACACACTTTAGATCCTTCCTTCCTAGATTCACATTTGGGATATTCAAATCCATATCTATTGACCTTAGAATCAAATTCTTGGTACCCAATGACTCTAGAAATTTCAAGTCTTTACCCAAACAACCCTCCTCAATTCCATTACCATCAAACCCTTTTTAAAATCTTCCTTCCCACAACATGATCTTCCTAAAAATATTATAGTATATCTCTCCACTCCAAATATGATCATCAACCACACCAAATATCAACTTTACTTAATACAACTAATGTACTAACAATATTATCACATCCACCTATTAAGATTGTGTTTTTACTTCAACAAGGATAACCTACAAGCTTTAAAGGTTCTGAAGACTAATTAGTAAAATGTTCCCCATAATCCCTAAAAAGTTTTTACCATCACAACTCCCATAAGTCTTATCCATTAGAAAGCTTATAGAGTTGATAAATAATCTATATCAATTCACCATCTCTTCTTTTAACTTCAAAACTTTCTTCAACATTACAAATTCAACTTTCTTATAATTTTTAAAATTAATAATAAACTTTATTCTCTTACTTTTAATTTTTAATTTATAATTTTATTTTTATTTTATCTATAATTAAATAAAAATATCATCTATATAATATTATAGCATAAAAAAATTTATTTCACTTAATACCTTCTATGCTCTTTTCTTCTTATTCATTTATTAGTGAAATACAACTAATAATTATCATATTATATTAGTAAATGTTATCTAAGATTAAAAATATATATATTTAATTTAAAAAATAAAAATAAAAATAAAAAAAAATAAAAAATTGTTCAGTTATAGCAAAACAATGCATTCATTCATTGTATAATGTGCAAGTATCCTATGGATTCCTTCATTTGCAATATATATATTTTAATCCAATTACTTAGATAGTGGATGGACGTTTAGTGAAAAATGTGTGGAAGTTTACCATCATTGGGCTAGTTACTTTTCAATCAATTTTGATTTGTGCTATGCATGATGTGTTAGAGTGGGTGAATCCCTTTGTCTGGGTTATGAGTTAAAACTTAAAAGTACATGCTATTTCAAGGAACAAAGATTTAATGTTAAGTTGTTTAAAGTATTAAATAATTTATTTAAAGAATATATTTTGGTTAAGAGTATATGTTTTTTTTAAGAGGTTACAAATTTAAAATTAGATATAGAGTATATATGTTTTTGTAGATAGTAGTCAAATCGTTGGGGGTAGTGAGTCTTTTGTCTCACAAATAAGGGGTTTTCATACACCAATTTGATGTTTTGCTTGGCGTGGCCTTAAAATTAGATAATAATAATAATAATAATTCTATCTATATATATTCAATGCATTCAAAAATTAAATAATGTAATTTAAAGTATTTGAGATCTATATTTAAAGCATTTTTCATCCAACACAATAGTTTAGTAAATATATTATAATATTAGAAGAAGCTCTGTAATATTATTATAGTTTTATGAATTTATATATATATATAATTTAATAAAAATAATATTTATAAATTATTTTAATTTTAAAATAAAAAGGTTGTTAATCGAAAAATAAATTTGAATATAATTTTATATTTATAAAATATTTAGAAAATTTATGAAATGATATATGAGAATTTATGAACAATTCAAATGTGAAAATGATGTGAAAATGAGAATGTAAGGTGAGACGATAACACATTTTGAGGGAAGAAGAGTAATTGAGGATGAGTTAGACACTACAAACATTAAGGTACACAATTGTGTAGAAAGTAAATGGATTAATGATGAATAAAAATGCAACATAGAGCTCACATGTAGAATGAATATGATGCATGTTATGATAAAAAAACTACTCACTTGTGACACTTCCACAGGTATTGCCAAAAAAACATAATTATAAGTATGTTTATCATCCATTTTACCTCATTTTCCACCTCTACTATATCTCCAAAATCTATTTTGAGAAAACTTGGTGTTAATCCAATAGGGGCAACACAAATATTATATTTAATAAGTGCACTACCAATGTAGAAAGCACCCCCAAAAATTGCACAACTCTGCAAAAATCACAATTTTTATTATTTCTGACCCAAATTTTCTAGAAAGGAAAAGTAGTTATAAGCAACATTTCTAAACCCTAATTGTTATTTTTAGCATTTATTTGGTCATATTTAACCACTATTTTGAAGACCATCTCAAGTGGGTTTAACCATTATTTTTCCTATAATAAAGAATTAAGGTCTTTCCATCCCTCCATCCATTCATAGTAGGTACATGCTGCTAAAATCAAACTAGAAATGTTGATAATACTTTTGGGTTCATGCTACTTGCTCATCCAACCAAGGAAGGGATCTACACATGTCAAACAAATCAAATATGCTCCCAAGGAGGAGGCTTTGAAGCTACACATCTTCAACAAGTCCATTCTTGAGGTGAACTTTTTTACATTTCTATTGGAAATGAATACATTCTTTACATTATTTCAATCTACTTATTCATATCTATCAATAAATTTTTGTTATTTTCTTCTTTTCATATGAATGAGTTAGGTTTAAAGCTTTCAAGAGTAGATCTAGGGTATGATTTTCATATTCTAACACCATTTTATATAGAACTAACACACGACAACTAGATCTTATGCTTGTCTTTTTGAACACTAAAATATTATGAGAGCTCAAAAATAATGGTTATTACCATATATTGGTTAACCCTAAACCTACTATGATTTTTTGAGAATCATCCCCCAAGGACCATATGATCTACTCCCTAGACATAGGTTCCTTCCAACTACTATTGGATGACATTGAAATTTTCTTTATTTGATATCGTGAACCATTTATATATGCTTTTTGCTATGTTATGGGCTTTTCATGTTACTATTATTCACTTAATGTATCAAATTTAGTATAAGAGTGTTTTCGATATGTTATTAGTATTATTTTTGTCCTCATGATCATTGTTTGGAACCATGTATATATATATATATATATATCAAATGCTAAATATCTATTGTAAGTTTATATTAATGATTAAGAATTGATTTTGTTAAACACACACACACGTTTAAATTAATACTTAAAGAATAATTTTATATATAAATAAAGTAATTACATGACCCCAATAGAGGTAGCCCCAATTATGACAATAATAGATAGTAGTTTTCTTGTGGATATTATCTAGATTGAAACTACATTTTGGTTTTGGAGTAAGACCTAAAACTAATTCTAATTGGCAAAAAACTCATCTTCCTCTGATGTAAGGAAATTGGTTAAATATCCATGACCCAAAGGCATCTAGCGAGTGTGAAAATCCGCCCACTTACAAACCACTTGGGAATTATTTCGAGTGGCATGTTTTTTCTTTAATAATGGAAATGAGTCAATGCATATTCATGGATAGCAACCAATGATGGTTGTCGTCAATGTTGATTGAAAAATGTAATGTTCCGAAATGGAAATCAGCAGAATTTTCACCACTGAAATGTTCCTTTGTCGGAAATATTAACAAGGTTGTGTCAGAGATGGACTAAGAGGGCTTTTACCAATTATTTCACCTCTAAATATAGGATGAGAACTGGAGGCTTCCTGAACCTTACTCAAACTCTGCCTATAGCTATTTAAATATTTCTTCCTTCAAGAAAGATCTTGCTCACAAGAGATGAGCTACAGCAATACACAAGCATGAGCTGGAAAATAGCAGTGAGTACAAAAACTTCAGAAAATGCAATAAACCCTCATATCTTTCTCATTGATAATATGATAGTAGAAATGTGTACAAGATCTTGAGGAAATGGTCACTCAAGCTGAAGCATAGACACAAATACAATGAACATGAAATACCCTGCTAAATATACATTATGCCCAACTATGACTGCGCAGTCTATGAAGGAGGACTGCTGCAAAACAATAATACAATGAACATATGGAAATATGAAGCTCAAATAAGAAAGGGGGAGATGGATCTCAACCCCTGGAAACTATAATAAACAATCCCTAAAGGAATTGGCTACAATATATACAAAATGGAAAATCTGCAGAAATGTCGGAGTTGCTGGAGTAGCTACAACTCTAAACTAAGAACATGAAGGAGATGGTTGAATAATGCTACATAAAGTGTATAAACCTCCTCCAATGGAAATCTAGAGTGAAAGGCTGATCTTTTCACCAAAGATTCACCCTCCAAAAATGTCGGTGCAACCCCTCACTGCAATTGCACTCAAGAACTACGCAGTCAAGGAGAGGAACTGCACTATAGATGATGGGAAGAGATTGGCCTCCTGCCAAGATATGATAAATGGAGCTAAAACCTTCCCTATTGATCTCCCAGATGCATAAAAGCTTCCTCCTCTGAAATCTGAGCTCTGGAATGATAATGTGGGGACCTCCAGTACAACCCCAGCAACACAATGGCTCTTGCTACAAGAATCACTGCACTGAAAGGAATAGCTTTGGCCTTGAGCCAAGATATGGAGAAGATGAAGATCAAACCTTCAAGAGCTTCTCAAGAAGGGAGGGAATTCTTGAACAAGAAATCCCTTGTGCTGAACAGCACAGCTATCATAGTGTGCAACTGTGGAAAGAAATTCGAATTATCCAAGCTAGCTCAAAATGGTTGCTTTCCCCTCCTTTTATGCTAATGAAGGCTTATTCATGGACCCCACACATTAGGGTTTTCTCCTCCTCATGAAATTTCGTAGGCTTCCCAAGCAAGCCACACCTCCATCTATTTCGCAGTTTGACTTGGTTAACATGACCTAGCCTTCTTTGCAATTAACCCTTTTCACACATGGAGTGTGCAAACAAGCTCCAATAATGCTCCTCTTCCATAATGTGAGGGATTTTATTGATGTTTTTCATAATCATGGGCCTTCTTACCCATTTATTTAGCTGCAATAATATAAAATAAAAATTCTAATGTTCCATTTAGCCATGTGCTAAAATGGGAACATTACAGTCCTCCCCCCCCCCCAAATGTTGCTTGTCCTCAAACAACTGCAAGGATAGAACTAGAAGAACCTCCACTCAAGGCATGGAGTCTGAAATATGTTGAGGAATATCTTCCTCATGTGGATCCTCCATCCCCCAAGCAATGATCCATAAAAAGTGATTTACCTCCCAACATGGCAACTCCTAACAATCATCTTCCACCTTTGGCTCCGACAATATAGGTGGGCTGAAAATCTGATCTTGGTAGACAAAGTAGCCTACCCCACGTTGTCCTCCTCTCCACTTAGGATAAGTGTAGATTATATGTTGATGTTGGGCTGCAATAAAGTTGCCTTCCAGTGGCAAGTTGAAGACTAGACCTCCAAAGATCTCTTCTCCAGCGTTATGAAACATGCTGTCCAAAATCATCTCATATGTGATGAGTTGGTAGTCATCACCATATGGCATCCAATCAATCATATGGCTCACCTCAAATGGAAACAAATGTGTTGCTGTAGTGGCCACATGTCCTCTCCTGTTCTCATTAGAACATGCAATACAAATAATGTGGGATATTTCTCCCCCAAGGGACACATCCAACCAATGTGCCATTCCCCCCATCATGCTTTCAACATACACAAAGACATCAGCATTATAATGACCCATAATGAAAACCATGCTTGCTATCATATGTAGCAAGGGAGAAAAACAATGGTCCCTCAACTGTGACCAATGCAATTTGACCCTCAACTGCATAAGAGTATGCCAAAAGTGTGGCCTCTCAACCACTTTCTTGATGTCCGACTCTCCTCAAATGTATGGAGGAAGTGAAGGATATATGGTGCAAGATGAGTAGGTCCTCCAAAATACATTTTCTCCCCAAGTCCTCCTAGGGAGTGGTCACCAAAATTGCTCATGGCCTCAAGTAGACCATGGGGTCCAAAAAGAAGAATGCCCCTCCTCGGAACAACATCTTGTACATATATGGTTAAGGGAGGAATACATAAATCATCATGCAAATAAACAATTCCCTTACCATAAGTCTGCTCATGCAAATGGAGTGGCTCAAAAATGAGTCTCCCCTCATCCTCAAAGAGAAAAGAGGTGGTTGTGTTGACTCCTCCATCTGCACATGATCTATGCATCTCCTCATATGTTGATCTGTCAATATCATGCAAGAAAAATGATCTTGGGAATACTCCACCAATAATCCGGAGCTCCCCCATGGATCCATCCTCCATAGTGACAGTGCTGATGATTCCTCATGAAGGACATCTGTCACATGGTCATCTTCTTCTTTGACATTTCCTATGCCAAAGATGCAAGTTGGAAGGTTGATATCCTTCCCCTGCTGCTTCTGCCACAGCACAGAATATGAAATGAGAGTGGGTACAAATGATGTTGAGAGAGCGTGTCTCTCCTCCCTGAGTCTACCCAAGACTCTCAGCACTGTAAAGTTGTCTCCCAAGGTTTCCACTCTTCTGAAATCAATGAGTGGTGCCCCAACATGTGAAGCATCTCCCATCAGCTGGTGATCTAGTGGTCTCCTTGTCAAAATGTCTCCATGCAGTGAGACATCATCCTCAAGAGGTGACTGCATAGATGAATGAACAAATCTGTCTATGCTTATACTGCGCAATCCAATCACCCTCTTAGGTGCACCATTATCCAAAAATGAATAGGGATGTGTACTCCTCATCTCAAGATGTTGGGTCTTCTCCCTACTTCCTCCTTGTGTCTCAATGGTGATACACCTCCTCAATAATGGCACATGTGTGCCTTGATCTCTATGCATGAGATCTTGGGGACTTCCTTGCAAGGATGCAAGAGTCCTTCTCCTTGGAGCAAGAGCTCCTCCTTCCTCTGCATGAGGCACTAGATAGCTGGATAGCACTGCGCTGTTGCCCTCATTTTCCTCAACATAAGTGGGAAACCTTCCAACAATGCTGCTGCAAATATGGAATTTCTCCCAAAGTGGAAGCAGTTCCTGATCATCAAGAACCAAGGAGTATCCACTTTGCACCATGGTAGTGCCATCTCCTACTCCTACAACATTGTACATCATTTGAGAGCACATATGCCTTTTCTCTCTCTAACACCATCCAAGCAACAAACCCCCTTGCTGCCTCCTCCTACTCCTAGAAAGAGAGTATGCCAAGTGATGGCCAAACTCCTTCAAGAGTAACCAGCACAGCCAAGCCTCTTGTTGCCCGGTATCATAAATCTGCAAGTGGCTCACTAGCCCCTTGCTCCTTCTCCACCACATCCACTCAGCTATGTGTGGATGTCTCCTTCCTTCCTTCATCCTGATACTCCTCCTTTGAGGACTACCCTCATCCCAAATCAAACCTCTACATTTCATGGGATTTTGAAATACAAATTCCCTGAGGATCAATTTGACCCTATGAGGATCCAAATAGTTGGTAGGAAAAAACCTCCCATCATGATATGTGTGGCACAAGGAATTTCCACCACATTCATGAGAGAAGCTATCCATCCGAAGATGTCCCCCATCTCATATTTGTTCCTATGAGAAGGAAAAATCCTCCTCCAACTGTTGAAGAACCTTGCACTCCAAAAAGTGTGGGAGTGCACCTCCATTAGAATCTCTCTATTAGATCTCCTTTGCATCACCGCTCTTGTATAGCGCAGTATTATTCTGCTGCTCTAGGTCACCTGCATGCAATGATGTAGGCCCATCCAAGGTGTTTGCTGAAATGACAAGAAATGGATCTCCAATCATACCTTGGTGAAACTTGGAATCTCCTTGCAAGGTTGCAAGTGTTGCTTCCTCATGAGTATTGGCCTCCCAGACCGTTGAAGATGAAGGCTACTCCTCCACAGTCTCAACAGTGCTGGTACATCCTTCATCAAATTGTGGTGAGGGTTCCTCCCTCTTTTTTCCAAATCTGCTGATCAAACATTGAGAAAACTCAACAAGAGTAGAAACCCTTGTATGGCTCAGATGGCTGATCCACCAACTCCTTGCTTCACCTTCAAGGTGCAGCGCTGCAACTTCTACTGCCTCTTTGTCTACTATAGGATGTAGCAGGAAAAAGGCCTCTAGCTTCTTTGCCCAAACCTCTGCTGCACATGTGAGTGATCCATCAAATGTGGAAAATAGAAATATATTGCCTCTCATCATCCCGTGGCTGTGGGGTCTTCCTTCTTCTTTCTGCTGAATAAACTGTGGAAAAGATAAATTCTCTTGGAAGACTTTAAGGTTTTCTTGGTATTCATCTAGGTACTCACTTATAATTTCGAATTCCAAGTGTCTTCCATGCTTCTACTTTGATTCTTTGTGAGAATAGGAAGTGCATGGTCCTTCCTCTTCTCCTCCTTCATTTTTCTTGACCTCTTTGGAGAGGTCTCTCCTGGATCTAAAAATAGATGAGAGTAAACTCATCCTCTTCATCCTTGGGCTCTTTTCTTCTGAAATTCAAACTTCACAGGCTGTGCCAAGTTTGATGCTCTGATACCACTGTAATGTTCCGAAATGGAAATCAGTAGAATTTTCACCACTGAACTGTTCCTTTGTCAGAAATATTAACAAGGCTATGTCAGAGATGGACTGAGAGGGATTTTACTAGTTATTTCACCTCTAAAGAGAGGATGAGAACCGGAGGCTTCCTGGCCCATACTCAGACTCTTCCTATAGCTATGTAAATATTTCTTCCTTTAGGAAGATCTTGCTCACAAGAGATGAGCTACAGCAATACACAAGCATGAGCTGGAAAATAGTAGTGAGTGCAGAAACTTCAGAAAATGTAATAAACCCTCATAGCTTTCTCATTGATAATATGATAGCAGAAATGTGTACAAGATCTTGAGGAAATGGTCACTCAAGCTGAAGCATAGACACAAATACAATGAACATGAAATGCCCTGCTACATATACATTATGCCCAACTATGACTACGCAGTCTATGAAGGAGGACTGCTGCAAAACAATAATACAATGAAGATATGGAAATATGAAGCTCAAATAAGAAAGGGGGAGATGGATCTCAACCCCTGAAACTATAATAAATAATCCCTAAAGGGGATTGGCTACAATATATATACAAAATGGCAAATGTTGCATAAATTCCGGGTTATTGGGTAATTCTAAACTCTAAAATAAGAACATGAAGGAGATGTTACACCATTTTTTGGTCATCTAACCTTTCATCATTAGATGGACCCAAGTACACCATGTAAGACCAGTTTTACCCCAAGTAAAACTGCTTTCACTATGTTAATTAGGAAACCCCAAAAGGAATAATTAATTAAACCATAATTTAACTATTATTCCCAGTCATGTTTAACCCAAAAACAAAGAAATTAATGAGATAAACCCATAGTTATCTTATTATTTTCTAGGAATAATTATTTAATAATATTCCTTGTTAAATATGACCAAATCAACCACCATTAGTCAAATAAATCATTATTTATTTGATTATATCCCAACCACTTCCTTAAAAAGATAAATAAATCATTTATTTATTTATTTTTCACTAATCAAGGGATTTGACCCAAGTCAAACACCCTTTTCCTCCAACAAATAATAATAAAATATTCCATAGAGGTGGATCTAGATGTGATTAACATTATTTTAATCATACACCAAGATCTAGAAAGACCCAATATTTTGTTATAAATAGGAGGGTTTTCCCCATCATTCTTCACCTTTTGTTGCCTATTAGATCACTCTGGATCTATACACTTGGTCTCATTTTTCCGCCATTTTGCTCCCATTGAGCTCTATCTTCTACATTGGGTTTTCTACATCTACAAGAGAGAGAAAGCTTAGATCTGAAGTGCTGAGGACTACAAAGAACCCATCCCATTGAGGAGATCTGGATACATCTTCTTCTTTCCTCCCAGGTGCCCTGTAATATAAAAATTCATTCAAAAATCGTGTTCTTGTCTTGTCTGTTGGATGCATGGAGAAAACTCTTTACTTTACTGCTTAATGTCTTTCCATTTATAGATCTGTTCGTTGCAGCATTTTAACTACTAATCGCAGATCTGAAGATGTTTGGCAGCCTCTATTGTTGTTAGGGCTATTAGTTATGCGTAGCTAAAGTGGTTCTTTTTCATACACTTCGACGAAGAATTCATACTAACAAATGGCGACTCCACACGGGTTTTAAATTACGACCGCTGTCGTTTTTCATATTCCTGCATATCCAGCTACTTCAGGCCCTAGGGCTTCTTTTTTAGCTGCCTAGTTTTTCTCTTTTCATGTCATTTTTCTCACATAAAACCCTAAAAACCTAAAATTTCTAACTTCCGTGTGTTTCTGGCCCTATTGCGCAGGTAAGCGACACCAGCCGCACCTGAGACGGAAATTTTTCAGAAAATCTGCCGCCGAAACAACCGGAACGGGGGGGTCGCACCTTTTGGCCCAAAACCTGCGACCTGGACGCACTTTTCAGCCTGTAACCTGCGACCTCAACCAAAATCAGGTCAGAACCTGCGACCTGCCTTTTTTCCAGCATTTTTCTGTAATTTTTCTGGGTTCTGCTGCAGCCTCTGCCAGGGTTTTCCAGCCTCTGTCTCAGCCCGCCTTGACCAAGATCTGATCCGTTTTTACTCATCTAAGTGGGAACCCAGCCCCTTAGGGCTTTAGTACCCTCCACTTTTTGTGGAAGAGTTTCAGCTGTTTCAGCCGTCGGTTTCAGAGCTTCAGCCCCCTCTTTTTCCAGATTTGTTACCTTACTTTCAGATCCATTGAAATCAGCCTCTTTTCCTTTCAAATCACCTCTTGT